>OVBE01002136.1:0-2500 GCA_900406425.1 Iberis pinnata | reverse complement strand
CGTTACGCGCGGGTTTTGTTTTATTTTAATTATAATATAACAACTATAAATATACACAATGGAAAAATATATCACCTAAATATGTGTGTCCTAACTTGCTATGTTTTGTAAAAGTAAAAATATGGGAAAATAAAAAAGTTTTGACCATCAATGAAGCTTATTGTTTGTAAACAACTCTATTTCCAATCGGACACATAAGTGATTCTCTCAAATGCAAGTAAATTGGTCCGGAAACATTGCATTTAACTACTTGATAAATAAGAAAAATGAATGCATATAGAGTGACTTTAGTTTCTTAAGTCCATTTGCATTTCCTATGACCCTTAATTCTTTCTCGTTCACACCTCGAAGGCTATGAAGCATAAGACCGGTAATTGTTGATCCATAACATCTAAAGTTTAACTTTTGTCAAATAAAAATCAGTTTAAGCCAAAAAGAAATCAACTCCTTGATCTCCAATGTGTGAACTGCTCTTGATACAAATATATCTTAGATTAGTACAACATCGTGTAATAGCTTTTAAACCTTGTTCCCAAAACCAGAATATGAGTTCGTCCGATCACTCACACAAATCTCAACAATTGTAATCAAAGCGCTGTCAGTTATTCCTGAACATCGCGAAATGTCAAGTTTCTCAATCATTTGGTATGACCTTGGGATCTCAAATAAATCCACATCACTAACGACATCACCAATGTGTGGGACTTTTTTTTTTCAAAACCATTACTACATATCTGAAGCTTTTCTAATCCACTATGTGTTGATATTCCAGATGAGATCACTGCTAGCCTCAAATATGTTGTTTTCTTACCTTCCAAACTTCTTAACAAAAAAATCTTCACCCTCTATATCTTGAACGGACACGTTCACTTCTTTCCTACCGATATTGTTAAGAAGGTTAAGCCAGAGCTTAGAGACACAAGTTGATGTCCAGAAGGAAAGCGTCTAAGGATCTCCAATAGACATTCATCAAGTAGTACTTCGATATTACTCAAATTTGTTGTAAATTTACGGTGCAGCAACCAGTAGTCTCTAACTCCCTTTTTGAGGCTTGGTAAATGAATATATCTTATTATTACAACTGGAAACCTAAAATCAAATAACTACAAAGAAATTCTTGTTTAAGCTACTTACCAATAGAGATGGCATCGAGTTTTTTTATAAACAACAAAGGATCAATGCTGATATCTCGTGATGATTTCTATTCTTCTTCTCAGTTGTATTTTGATTTTATGAGATTTTTCTCATTAAAGCTTAGATTGTTTCTAAATTATATATTCTAGTTGGTGAATTGTTGAATTCTTGTTTTCTAAGAACATCAATTCTATTTCTATTCAAATTCAAAAGAGTGACAGTTTAATTGTACCAAATGCCATCATAATCTCTAAAGACAAAATTGAAGTTTTTTGTTTTTGTTTTCTTTATATTTGGTGTTCTTCACGCAATATCGTAATTGATCGATTTAGAGTGGTGTTTAACCAGACTTAGACATCTATTGAACATTTCTACTAAAGTAGTTGATACTCATTTTCATGTTAAACCAAGAAATCTCATATCTTAAATATTTTATTTGTTTACACAATTTGTAAGCAGTGCCGACCAACGGTTTTTGATACACTACACAAATTCAAAAAATGTGCCCATTATATTAGAATATATATCTATGTCAAATAAAAATTATTAAATTAATTTGACAATAAGATATATTAAAATTAATTTACTATTTTAGAACCTCTAATAAATGTTATTTTTACAAAAAAATCTATTCTTAAGATATATTTTTTTTTAAAATTTCAACAATCTCTTTTATTGCAAGAAAAATGCCCATTTAATTCAAGAAAAATATTTTTTTATTTCAAGAAAAATGCTCTTTTCTTTCAACGAAAATGTACTCGAAATGTTGGCGCCCTAATCAGTGGCTTCATTTGCTTATGCTCTGGACCGGCCCTGGTCGTAAAGCCTAACGAAACGTAACAGACCAACACTCTTCCGCAATCAACCCAATGGCTCCACAACAATCTTTATCAATTCCACCGAAACCCCCGATTCGGTAGCACCAGGAAGAACATAATTCGACTTCGTCCGTATATGATCTAAGCTCGAATGCCACGTTCCAACAATCCATTAGTGTTCCGGCTCCGACATGGTCAGCGGCCACCGTGGTGATGTCGACCTTCCTAGTCTCGGCGAGAGTGATGACGTGGACGGTCGATATGATATGATATATGAAATTGTTAGAAATGTGAGAGAAGAAGCTTTGAAACAGAAGTAGTAGCCATTGTATTAGGATATTATGATAAATTAAATCTAAACTATNATATCTTGGTTTTATATTAGGTTTTATATTATTATATTTTATTCTTTCTTGTATAAATAGGAGCTTTTACATTAATGAGAATCAGATTTGCCTAAATTATTTCATGGTATCAGAGAAAAACGTTCCTTTGACCTAAAATTTTTTTTTTTCTTACCGATGGACGGTTCTTCTTCATCGGCGACG
>OVBE01002135.1:0-32111 GCA_900406425.1 Iberis pinnata | reverse complement strand
AAGCAAGCATCTTCAGCCCGGATCGATCATGCACTCACCAACTCGAAGCCAAACACGTTCCAACCCGACTAACTCAAATCCGGATACCACCTGAACCAAGGCCCAAAATCCAAGACAATGATTGGCATTTTTTCTTTAGTGCGAATTAGGGTTTTTCTCTGAACACTATAAAAGCCCTAATTCGCCCCCATTTGCACAAGTTTTAGTTTTTCTTTCCTTTTTAGGTTTTGTCTTAGGTTTTCATTTTCTTTAAGTTGTTCTTGATGTTCTTGGTGTAAAAACCATTTTTTTTTCAAGTCTTTAGTTAATCTTCTGTTTTTCTTTAATTTCCTTGCTTAGCTTTACCTTGTTGCATATTTGGTGCATGTTGATTTACGTTTTAAGCTTTCATCTCTTGTTTTAGTTTTACTGTTTCATTGCTGTTTTTCATTTCTGGGTTTATGTTCTTGTTGTTCTTCATCTGTTTTTCCTAGATCTGCATGTTTAGCTTTAAGGTTATGTTTGTTGTTTCATCTGCTTCTACTCCCATGAGTAGTGAGTAGTTCACTAAGNGGACGAACCCCCGCCGTTAGCCCCTTCAACACCGGAAGGTGAGTCATTGAAGGTGACCGGACCGAGAGGGTTTCAGAGATTCGTTTCCTCTTCTCTGTTAATAGATGTGAGAAACGAGTTGACTAGAGTAGTAGTTGTTAATGCCTACTAGGTAGTCACCGTCTATGACGGTAGTTGAGTCTGTGATTGTTTTGCTTGAGATTGGTTGCCAAGGAATTGGAATTGATTGTATGTATAGGTATTGTCTAGGGGTCAGCTCATTTTTTGAGGTATGTTAGGTACTTAGGTAGTCCACGATGGATTCCTTAGTACATTCCCATTATGGATTGACAAACCCATCTTTACTACAATGATGGGTGATTGATACCCAGTAGGACCTTAAAAGCCTATTATCACCTTGTCAGAAATCTATCCCAATTGGCAATCCACATGAAGAAAGAATGCCTAGGAATAGCTCCTTTAAACCAAACCGTTCGCATCCAATTTTTAATTCACAATTTAGATCTAAGTTGATTCCAAATCTTTGAGGCTCTAAACCGGTTCATGGTTTCTCCATCAATTGTCCAAATATATTTGTCTTGTGCTTGAGGCTGAAGAGGAAGGGAGACAGATGATAGATGGATGTTTATCTTCTCTATTCCTTGAATTTTTGTTGGCCTTACTTTCCATCCGTTGAGTCCACATGCGTCTTCCACCTTAGCATCAATAGGTATGCCAAGTTCTCTTGGGGTTGCGTAGTGGATAAGAGGACTCAATGGGAGCCAATTCTCGAACCATAAACTTATGTCACGGCTGGAACCTAATTTACGAGTTATGAACTTCAACGCAGGCGGTAATAGTGATAGAATCATCTTCAAAGTTGTTGACGCATTCTTGGTCTCGTCTTGACTCCAAAGAAAACTTTGGTTTAGTTTTTTTGTTGTTGTCCACTCTGCCCATAATCCTCCGTAATCTGAAAAAGTATCCACATTAGCTGAAGGGCCAATGATTTATTCCATATGTTCATTTCTCTGATGTCTAAGCCTCCTTCCTCTCTTGGGTGATAGATATCATCCCATGAAACCAAAAAAACCCGGAACACAAAGTTTTAATTAATTTAAGACATCCCTTTGGAAAAAGAAAAGCATACATTCAAAATAAAGAAGACTATAAATAACATATTTTATTAATTGAAGCTTTCTAGATAAACTAAAGACTCTTGTTTTCCAGGAGTTCATCAAGGATTTGATTTTGTCAATTAAAGGTCTAAAGTTGAATATTATTAGCTTGCATAAGTGGTAGGCCTAGGTATCGAATAGGAAAAAACCAAATGTGAATCCAGCTATAAGGAAAGGAGAAGATTCAGATACGCTCTAGCACACGATAAAGAGATCTGATTTGGAATTGTTCATTGTAAGACCAGACCAAGAAGCAAACAAGTCTATTTTGTGGTTTATATCTTGAAAGGAGGTTCCTACAGCATCAAAAAACCATAATATCATCAGAAAAAATTAAGTAAGACACTTGGATGATTTAGCATTGTGTTGGAATCCTATGCGGCCCGCTATATATATGATATGGAGCATATTTGAAAATACCTCCATGGAAATGACAAAGAGAAACAATGAGATAATGTTTCCTTGTCGAATTCCTTTAGTGTCTTTGAAGTGTCAATCTATCTCTCCATTGATCAATATTGAGAAAAAAGTTGTTGAGATGCATATTTTGATTAGGTTGATGAAGGTTTCCGGGAATGACATACCTCGAAGAGTGGTGAGAAGAAAGACTCATTTAACATAGTCAAATGCCTTCTTTAAATCTATTTTAAACATTTTACTTTAAGATGTAGCTTTACGATTATAGCTTGCAATGAGTTTCGTGGCAAGCAAAACATTTTCCATTAGTAAGCGACCTTGAACAAAAGCATATTGTCAGGGCGAAATCAATTCAAGAAGAACCAATTTTAATTTTTTAGCTAAAATGTGGGATACCACTTTATAAATTATATTGCAACACGATATAGGTCTAAAATATATAATTGATTATGCATTGTCCTTCTTAGGAATAAGGAAAATTGCTGTAGAGTTACATTGAGTCATAATCTGGCCAGAATTAAAATATTCTAGCACTACTTCGATGAGGTTCGTGCCCACAGTTTCCCAATTATGCTTGAAAAATTTGGCGGTAAACCCGTCAGGTCCTGGAGACTTGTTAAAGAGCATAGATTCCTTGACATCATTTGCTGTAATTTGTGCATTGAGAATTACAATTGCAGCTTCAGAGCATTTCCTTGGAAGTAAAGAGACTGATTTCGCATGCGTTACCGTCGTTGGTGGGTCCTCGCTGCCTAGGATATCATGATATTATCCAACAATATGGCTCTTGAGAACATTTGGCTCGTGAATAATCCAACCGAGAGAAACCTTAAGAAAAATGATAGCATTTGAAGCAGTTCTATTCTTCATAGCATTGTGGAAGAACCTAGAATTAGAATCTCCCTCTGCTAATCACTTGATTCTTGATTTTTGTTTGAGGTAAGACTCATCGATTGCTGCCAATTGAAACCAATGGCGATGAGCCTTTCGTTCATCCACCACTAGGGACGAAGATAGAGAAAGGAAGAGCTAGCGTTGGATAGTAACAAGTTTCTCATGAGCATCCTCTGTACATTTCTCAATATCGGAGATGGAGAGTTTACTGTGATTTCTAATGGCAACTTTGATCATTTTTAGCTTCATATAAAGAACAAACATTTTTGTGTCATGGTAGTTCAACGAAAACCAAAGAAAGGCAATTAACTCAACAAATCCCTTTGTATGAAGAAGGCAATAGAAGAATTTAGAAGATGATTTTTGCTTCAGCTTCATATGATCAAAAATAAGGCAAGCAAGAGAATGATCAGATACACCTAGATCACCAAAAACAACCATTGAATTTGGAAACGGGTGAGCCCAATGATCATTCACCAAAATACAGTCTAGCTTTTTAGCTATATGGTCAATCTCCCGCTTGTTGGACTAAGTGAATGAGTTTTCTCTAAACGGTAAGTCACTAAGATTGGAGAAGATGAGACAATTGTAGAGATTCCTCCTACCTCTAGGAGACATGTGATGAGGCAATGTTGAGTGTTCAGAGGCTTTTAAGATTTCATTAAAGTCGCTAAGAACCACCTATGGTAGACCAAAAGTATTATAGTTTCTTGAGACACTTATCAATTCCGACAAGAGAGATAGCCTTTCAAGATCATCATTAGAATTATACACGAATGAGACAATTATTGATTGAGAGATGCGAGGAAAATACACTTTTTGCAGGAGATCAATTGGAGAGACTTATGAAGAACTGAGACATTTATGGAGGGATCCCCACAAAATCCAAATATTTCCTAAATCAAAGAACTGGTAATTAAACTCGGCCTTCCATCGAGGGAAAGTTCTGCTAACTATAGAACGAGCCTTGTCCGGTTGAATATGTGTTTCAAGCAGGCTACCAAAAAGGGGATTATGAACCCTCGTCCATTTCCTATAAATACACTGTTTTATTGGATTATTAAATCCTCTTATATTCCAACACAAAATATCAATGGACATATACGACAAAAGTGAGGCTTGTGGAGCCTAATTTCTGCCCTAGCTTTCAAAGTAGATTGCCTCAGCATTCTCTTTGAAACTACTTGTATAAATTTGTCGTGGATATCTTCAAGGTTATCCTCATCTCCCGAAAACAATTCCAAGGAAGAGTTAGAGATTGAATCCACTGTTGTGTCAAACTTGAGCTTCACATTCTCGAGGTTAATGCTAATAGATCTGGAGCCATTGTTGTTAGGTCGAATCTCTTCTTTATTTGCCATTTTTACTTCAGAACCCTGAGTGATTCTAGTATCCGTGAGAATATCACCAATAGCTGGATCTAATGTAACCGAAGAGGGGTTACCTATGTTTTTATGCGGTGTTGAATTAAAGGGCTCTACTATAAAAATCCCCTTATCCTTCTGAATAGCTCGGGACGGGAAAGTAGGTTCTGTTCCTAGCTCTTTTTCCTTTTTGGTTGTTATTTTCTCTTTTATCACCCATTCAGAAGTTGTTGCGTGATTCTTTGTAGCTTTTTTCTCTATTTGGGACAGTTCGTAGGAGTATGCTCAAAGTGCAAGTGATAGGGGCTGTTGGGCACCTAGAGATGGTATGTCCAACTTTCTTGCAATGGCTGCAAAAGGATGGAAGCCACGGGCTTGAGACAGTTACACAGAAAGTTTCACCAGATTGGAAGCGAGCATTGACTGCCTCCGGGAGCGGAACTCGGGGGGCTTTTCAGTTTTAATCTTTTTCTCTCGAAAGGTTACGATAGATCATTCAAATCTAGCAAATCTTCCAATGGAGATTTCCATATATGTAACATGTGAATTTGAATGGAATTACCGTCGTCTCTAGTGTTGGATTTTTTCATATGAAAACGAAAAATTAGAGCGAAATATTACAAAAAGACAACATCGTTGCGTCCAAAACCATAAAAATAGTCCGAAACACACTATCAAAATTAAAATCAAATTTTGAAAATTTTTGGATAATTTGTAATTTTTAGAAACGTGAAAGACCAAAACTCAATTTTTAACATCTCTAAATCCAACATATTGCATCCCATAGTAACGATTGTAGTTCAACCTCCTGACACATACACCATAGTCCCGATTCTTTTCGATGACACTATCTAGCAGCAGTCTTAAGTTTCTAAATGGCTTTTTTAATAATCTATATATCCTCCTTGGTAGGGCTGTGCGTTCGGATTTTCGGGTTTTTGGATTTTTGGATTTTAATTATTGCATCCGTTTGGATATTTTAAGACTTTGGATCGGATTCAATTCGGTTATCCTTGGGTTCGTTTCGGTTCGGGTTCGAGTATTTTGGATTTTTAGTTCGGTTTCGGATTTTTGGACTGAAATCGGATATAAATATTCAAAATGGTTCGAAATATCCGAAATGAAAAAGATCACTATCCGAAATGCAAAAAAAAAAAATCACTATCCAAAATATCATAAATACAAACATAAAATCAAACCATATACAAAAAAAATAAGGAAAACTTTATGTCTCCAACTCCAAATCTCCAAGTCTTAGTTTCTTAATCTTCTTCTTCTTGATGAGTATGAGTTTCATACTTTGAAAATCAAAACACCAATCTTACAAAGAAACATAAAGAATAAAAAACATAAAAATAAAGAATAAGAATTAAACTTGTAAAATATTTGATGATTAGTGTGAATGTGTGATTTCACAAAAAGAAAAAGAAGAAGGAGATGAATCGACAACGCATCTATTAGAGTTATTGGATTCAGTTATTTCGGATATCCAAAATTCGTTCGGATATATCCGATCGGCTTCGGTTATCCAAACCAAATAAATATACTATCCATTCAGATATTTACTCAATCCAAACCCGATCCGAACCCAATTTTTTGGATCGGTTTCGGATTCAGTTTCGGATATTATGCCCAGCCCTACTCCCTGTGGTGGAATAATCAGTTCAAGATCTTGCTCTACAGCATGTGTTACAAAGCCTTAGTTTATAATTTCTAACACATGTATGAATACCATTCAATAAACTTGGGATGCTTTCGAAGTTAATGTCTATGAAAATGTAGAAGAGTCGAATTGTTAATGATATAGTGAGGTAAGTAAATGATACAAATGGTACGTGTATAGTTGAATGATTTTGATACTAATCACACTTTAACATATAAACATCTAGTAAAAACAACTTTTTAAAGTGCTCAAACCAATATCATTATGTTTCATACAAAAAGTATAGCAGCATAATTGGTGGAACAATCGGCTTACGTGACACATTCTCTATCATCAATTATTCTCCCCACTTTCTAGTATAAACTAAAATTTGTTTGAAATGTTTTACTTCTTTTGTTTTTTCTTTTCATTTACAAGGTCCGACCTTATCGGCCTAGGCCAAAAAGCACCTACTCTACTTTTTATGTGGATCATAGCATCGATATATTTTATGTTTTTTGTTTAATGAAACAAGTATTGCTGCTGCTACTGCTGCCTAAAGACTGTTGTAGAAGTATTCAGGTACTCATACATTAATATTCTATGAAAAAAGTAGATAACAAATGTTGGTAATTCTAAATTGGACAAATGTAAACATTGACAAAATTTAACAAATAATATTTTACAAAATATCTACGTAAATAAAAAAAATTTCACCAATAAACTTCATTATTGATTCTTTTATAAAACGCAAATATTTATTTATAATGAAAGATTAAATTAGCTTAAAAAGATAAAGCAAATATTTATAGATCTAAAAAAATCGTATAAAGTTTTATTTTCTTATAAAGAAAAAAAAGGTTGTTGGCTTTTAGTCTCAAAAATAAGAACTCTTAAACAAACAGGATCTAGTCCAAACTCTTGAAACCCTAAATCACAAATCCTATAGCTTAACCCTAAAACTTAGAGACCTAGCGAAGATGAAGACGACAACGTCACCGCCATCATCCATAAAGAAGTAAAGAACTACCATATGTTGTCGTGGAGATAACTGATCCTACGACTGGCCATATGTGAGTCAAAGAAACAGTGTCCTTCATCATCGCCTCTGACCTACTGCGCCTAGCACCGCCGGCTAGACTCTACAAATGCCGCACCACCACCACTGGCGAAGCGACTGGCCACCAAGAGCATCCTTCGTTGGTTGACCAGACCGGGAGTAGTTCTAGTTGCGCCTAGTGTCGCGAAGGAGAGGAGGAGGACCGTAAAGAAGCTCGTCTGAAGGACCATACTAGGAACCTCAAAAAAAAAACTTCAAAGCAGTCGTAAAGGGAGGAGGTTACGACCCCAAACTATCGAAAGAGCCGATGAAAAGAGAAGAGACGACCAAAAGGATCCGCTACCGAAAGAGAGAGAACTAGATCCGGACTAGCTCCACCGCCGCCAGAGGCCGAGAAGAAAAGAGGAGCACCAGCTCCACCGAGAGGAAGAGAAGGAGCAACGTCCACCGAAAACCACACAGTCGTCATCGAAGAGACCCTAACGCTTCCGAGATGTCGGCAACCCTCTCATCTGCCAAGCCAGCAAAGAAAAGGAAGAACCAAAGACGGTCCCGACAGAATAACCGGGAAGAAGACCTCGAGGCACAAAGTTGTGTTCAAAAGGGAGAACTACAGGCTCTCCTTGCCACCAATTTCAGCCTCGTTGGAAAGATATTAGATACATCCGAATCAAGTCTCGCGCAAGAAAGAGAGTGAGAAAGTGAGATGGAAAGAAAGTTTTTTCTATCCTCTTGCATCCCAAATTGTATATTGATAATATACAGCCATTGTTTGAATCTAGAAATTAGTATAAAATTGAAGTGTCAATAAAAATAAATAAATAATTTTGTTCACGAACGGTTTATGCAAGAAGATCTATCTTTTGTTTTAATTCTTGTGTCGATGCAAAAGTTAAAACTCGAAAATGACGCTCATCATAAATAAACGGATTCTTTGAACTCTGCTAAAAATGTTGACCACTCTTTAGATATTGTGATCATCTGTGTGAGCTTTTTCGAATATGTGATAAATATAACACTATATTGTTGCTTCTTATTAAAACATTTCATTGTCCATAATAAACTAAGAAGTTCAAGATGAAATGGAATACACCCCGACGTATACCCCTAATTCTCATTATGTCAGTCTCATTATGCAATTGTAATATCTAACATATCTTACTTGTCGAGACACGTGATCCATGCTATTCATGTAGCATGGTGACGGTGTGTGAATTAGAGGTGAAACGGATCTGGATATCCGGAGTTTTTAAGGATATTCAGATCCAGATTCGTGAAAAAAAATATTCGTATCTGGATATGAGAACACTAAAAAACTAAAAAAGTTAGGAAAAACTTAAATTTCTTAGAAATTTTTTTTAAGAAATAAAAAGGTGATTATAAGAATTACATTTAAATTTATCTTTATAAGGAAATCAAAATTTTATATATTTTAAAATAATAAAAATTAAAGTGTTTAAGTGTTTTATTAAAATAACATAATATATTTTTAGAAAATATATATAACTATCATAATATATATTAAAAATATATAAAATTACATATAATAAATATTGGTTTGCATCCGGATGTAAAAATTTTAACTTCCGGATCCATACTTTACGGATATTCTAATTTTCAGAGCGAATTCAGACATATCCAAAATTAAATCTCGGATCCCGAATAATAGTTACACCTCTAATGTAACTCCATCGGAAGCCCTATCACAATTGACATTTTCCATGCAGTCACATTATATGCAGTATATGCAGTAACTTCGCTTGCTTGATTCCTTTAAAGTTAAGTAAGTATAATATGTAACTGGTAGCCACTGCCTACCACTAAACAACATATTATTCTTTTACTTCACTTGCACCACACAATCTATCCATAGTGGCAGATCTAGACAAAAAATTAACTGGGGACAAAATATTTTGTTTATTCTTATACATTTTGTATATATATATGTATATATTATAAAAAAATATTATACCATTATATTAGTATATAAAAAATATTATTCATCACTATTACTTATAACCAGTTAAAATAATAAGCACATTTTCTAATTTAATATAGAGGAAAAAATATTTACTATATTTTTAAAAAATGAAATTTATCAAATAAATCTATTTGAAAAACTGTAAAAATATCAATATTAATTTATCAATAGGAACCAAAACGTATGTAAGAAAATTGTTACAGAAATATTTTTTTTAAACATAAGTAAGTGGAAGAAAACTAGAATCAAACGTTTAGATATATATATATAGATAATTGATTAAGAATCTAACTAAATTGCTGTCTACCAAACATTACATGCTATATAAAAAATTATACAAAACTTTAACCGGGGCACTTGCCCCCCTTCAACAGCAAGTACATCCGCCCATGGCAATTAACGTTGTCTTTAACCTCCTTTTATGGGTTATGTGACATAAGATAAATCAGATTTTTTAAAATATTCTCAAAGGGAAAAACCCGAGTTGGAGACATCATTTTCAAAAGGGACAGCAATAGAATACATGAATTGAATCCAGAGAAATTTGATCGATTGATAATTTTGTAGATTTGGATTCCATGCATTTTATATAGGATAGAATTAGATCCATGAAAATTTACTCGAAATTTGTAAAAATGACATTTCTTTCAAAAATAGGGGAGTATTAGACAACTAATGGAAATAACATGCATTAATACGATGTTTAGAGCATCTCCAATGGTTAAGCATTAAAGGAGAGTGCTTAACCATTTTTTGATTAAATTTAATGCTTAAGAAACTTTGGGTTTGGATAAAAAAATATATGACTTCCAATGGTAAGATACCCTTGATGCTTAAAAAAATCTTCTTTTTTTTTACATTTCATTTCACAAATTATATTTAAATTCATAAATTATATTTTACATTTAGATTAAACAATTTTAGATTCTTAATTTTTTTAAGAACATTATATTTTACATATCACAAATAATAATTAAAGGTGAAACATACATGAAATGCATTGCATACAAGAAAATATAAAAGTATCAATTGAGTATTATAGAATTTAGGATATGAAGAATCGGAACCGAACCGAGTACCCGAAAGATCGGCTTTTGGTTTTTAGGTTCGGTTTTTGTTTTTGAAGTTCGGTTTATTCGGTTATTTTTCAGTTATTTTTGGTTTTTGGTTATTATCTATTTTTTCAGGTTTTTTCAAAAAAAATAATAATAATAATAAACCGATTGGTTATCAAACCGAGAACCAAAATTGAAAATTATTTTGCCGATTAGGTTTCTAAAAATATAGTTTGGTTCGGTTCGTGAAATCTTCGGTTCAGTTTGCGTTGGTATCTCGTGTCTGAGATACCCGAAACCGACTTCGAACCGAAAGTTTCAGGTATTTTCCAAGTTTTTTAACATGGAATCGAACCGAATTTTAAAAAAATATCAATTGGGTACTAAAATTTAGGATCTGAAGAATCAAAACCGAACCGTAAAAAACCATGAATAAAAAAAAAAGTACACACACTTACAAAAAAAAAATCAATCACTCTAGTGTCAACAGGTGGCAACTAAGGACCAGTTGTTAAATTGCTTTGTTAATGATCGATACTAAACAATATAATCCTTTTTAATTTATTTTATTCCGTCAAATACACTAAGCTATTATGTAAGCACCTTCTAAAGACCTCTAGTGGAGGTGGTCTTACTCCTGAAACTAGAAACAGTAACTAGGCTTCTCGTATATTGAGCTTTACTTAGACCAATATGAGACAACCCAAATAAAGATATTTGTTGGTACAAATATTTTAATGCTTTTAAGAAAGATGTATACCTAAACCCATTAAATTTTACAATCAAAGCCGATGTTTGGCCCAAACGGCCCATCAATGAAGTCTCGTTTTGTTTTCTTGGCTTAAATTATATACAACGAGAAGCAAAACAGAACAAACAAAAAAATCTTCCAAGACCCGAGCTGAAATAAGATCATTCTCTCTGATTTTTCTATCTTCAATTGAAAGCTTTTTTGAGATAAATCTTTCTACGGTTACAGAGAAGATGGATGACGTTAAAGATAAGCTAAAGGGATTCATGAAGAAAGTCAATATCTCATCTTCCTCAGGAAAATTCAAAGGCCAAGGTAGAGTTCTTGGATCTTCTTCTTCCTCGGGACCCGTTAATCCGATTCATAACCGGTTTAACTCTTACCAAGCTCCGGATCCAACTCCGAGAGCCAAACCTTCTCCTCCTCCTCCTCCATCGAGTGATTCCTCTTTCCATGAGAAACCCGAGTCAACAAGAAACACGGATCTTGATCCGGTTCGTGCTCCTCCACAAGACGGATTTGACCCGTACGGTGCGTTGATCACATCTTCAAACAGATCTCAGAACGGATATTCTCTAAATATGTTCGAGTGTCCGATCTGTGGGAATCCTTTCACGTCGGAAGAAGAAGTCTCCGTCCACGTAGAGAACTGTCTTGGTGAAACCAATGGAGACAAAGCTTCTTGTGAGAAGGATAATAATAACGATAAATCAGAGATTGAGAAACTTGTTGTTGTGTATCTCTCTGGGAAGCCAACAGATAACTCAATTGATGTATTGCTTAGGTTGTTAAAGAACATAGTGAAAGAACCTGAGAATGCTAAGTTTAGAAAGATTAGAATGAGTAATGCTAAGATTAAGGAAGCCATTGGTGATGTTCCTGGAGGTGTTGAGCTTCTTGAGTTGGTTGGTTTTGAATTGAAAGAAGAAAGTGAAGAGATTTGGGCAGTTATGGAAGTTCCTAGAGAAGAACAATCTCAATTGATTAGTAATGTTGTTGGAATTTTAGAAAAGAGAAAGACAGATGTGCCAAGAAAAGATGAGATTGGAGCAGTAGATGAACCAGTTGCTCAAAAGAAGATTGATAGAGAGGTAAGCGTATCACATTAATGTCTTTAGACTGAAGCAGAACCTGTTCTTAGAATGTTTTGTTTTTTTGTGTGTGTCTTGGTTCAGATTCGTGTGTTTTTCTCTGTTCCTGAAAGCGTAGCATCGAGAATAGAGGTACCTGAATCGTTCTACAATCTATCGGCAGATGAAATAAAGAGAGAAGCGGATTTGAGGAGGAAAAAGATTGCAGAATCACAACTTCTGATCCCAAGATCTTATAAGGAGAAGCAAGCAAAAGCAGCTAGAAAAAGATACAAAAGAAGTATGATTAGAATTCAATTTCCTGACGGAGTTGTGCTTCAAGGTGTGTTTGCTCCATGGGAACAGACCATTGCTCTCTATGAGGTTAATATGAAATCTTTCTAATGGATACACATTGATATGGTTGTTACTAACCAAGACAAACTTTTTGAAATATCTTTGGTTTTGTGCAGTTTGTGAGCTCTGCTTTGAAAGAACCGAGTTTGCAGTTTGAGCTTTTGGATCCTGTGTTGGTAAAACGGCGTGTGATTCCACATACTCCAGCACCGGGACAGAAACCGAGAACCTTAGAGGACGAAGAACTTGTTCCATCAGCGCTCATCAAGTTCAGACCGATCGAAACCGACTCACTCGTCTACACAGGCCTCTGTAATGAACTCTTGGAGATCAGTGAACCACTCTCCTAATCATTGTTTATTTTCACAGCAGATTTGGCTTGACACTGTCAAATAATTTTTTTATACAGATCTAAGGTTTGTCTCTGATGATTATGTGTTTGTGATTCGAGCACATTATAGGTTTTACAATTATAACAATTAAATTTGAAGATTCATCATATCCAAAATATAACAAAACAAAACAAACATTGTTTTTCTACTTAAGACTTATGACTCAAAATCAGATATCCATGGAATCAGCTTTTGCTTTTTTACGATTCCTTTTCTTGCTTCCGTTTGTGTTAGTCTTCTTCTTAGGCTTCTCTTCCACAGGAGGTTGTTGACTCTGCAAATGCTGAAATATTGAACCGATTGGATCAGCTTGAAAAGCTGGATGGTCCAGAACCTTGTTTAGTCTTTCTCCTTCAGTCAATCTACATAACACAACACAATCCATTCAGATGCAAATCAAGAAAGTCTAATCAATGCAGGAATTGGGAGAGATACACGAGCTTTTGTCGCCTTTTGCAATTCATCTTCAAGTCAGGTGCAGGAAGAGCTGATTTCTGCAAGGCATTGAACTCGGGAAGAAAGTCCGAAAGGGCAGAGAGATCATATGCCTTCAGTTTCTTCTGACGGCTACGGACTTTCTTATTCTGATCAAACCGTATGGAAAAACAGTTCAAAGCTTTCAAATTAGCAATAAGGTCAATAGTAGAATTAAGGCTTATCAAAAACTTAAGAACGAAACAATCCAACAGCAACATTCTTAACGATTTCTAAGAAAGATTGGTACTTTCTCTAATGTGAAACATAATGAAGATTAAGTAGAGATTTTGATTAAATGTTTACCTTCCCAATCTCCTTTTGGACAGACAAAGAAGTAACAGTGTCTTTGACCTCTGCATTAACAATCAAAATTGGTAAGCAGATTGAAATCTAATTGTTTATGAGAAACGTTCATCGAAACAACCCGAGCTTACTTGTGTAAAATTGGAGCTTCTTCTCGAATTTCTTATCAGATTTCGACGTCGGTTTTAATCTGCGAAGAAACTTGGCGTCAGAAAATCCAATCTCAAATACAAAAGCATATGTGAGCCCAGATGAATAATCGTTCGAAAAAGAGAAGAAAAGCCGCACTCTTTACTGGGTTTGCCCATTCTGAATGATGAAGTATCTAAAAATTTCGACTTCAAGCTTGGGTTAATGGCGAATGTCGATCGAACAAGTTTAGGGTTTTAGATGAACAAATAGAGTGAAATTTGAACGCCTTGTTAATTAAAGTCGTATGACCCGACCCGACCCGATACGAATGATTAATTCATTCAATAGCAGCGGGCCTAATTTTTAAATGCCCATTAAATTAATTACAATGTTTTCGGTTTAGCTAAAAATACTTGTCAACAAACATGATATAAAATAAATTAAGACAATATAGGAAGTGGTGGACACCAATTTGGTGGTGAGGAATCAAAGTAGTAGCAAAGCCTATTTTTGTTTCGGCCTTCTCTTGCCAAGTAGTCCGCTGTGTAATTCCAGCTTCGTCTTTTGTGGACGACTTCGATTTGTGGGAGTTGATTCTTCAATACTTGTAGCTCGGCAAGCTCTGCTGCAAATATTGGTCATTCGTCTGGCTGATGCATCATCTGTACTAATTCCGTAGAATCAGTAATATACAAAGTGTACAATCTGCCGTGACGTAATAGACTTCTAACTGCCCATATGAAGGCAAGCAGTTCGGTATGAAGCGGCGACTTTGCCTGCCTTATCCCTGCACACCCGAATAAATTGGGTGCATGTCCGAATTGTGCCACATACCATCCTATGTCGCATATAGCGTGTCCGTCTTTCCATGAGCCATCGAAAAAACACCAGTCCACCGAGGGCGATATGATTTCCGAGGGAACCCTATTCTGAGCACTTAGACCTTGATTGATAGAAACTGTTCTTGAATTAACTGAGAACCATTGCTCCATTTCTTTACTTGCTAAATCAAGGATATCCATTTGAGGCCAGTCGGTATTGTTAAAGCATTTGGCATTCTGTGCTTTCCAGATATACCATATCAACCAAGGAAATAGGTGGAACACCTTTTGAGATCCCATGTTCGCAAAACCTTCTAACAAATACTGCATGTTCTCCAACAGCTTATCAGACGGGAAGACACCCGATGGTGTCGGAATCTATGATAGCGCCCAGCATTGTAGCGCTGGGGGACAAACGAACAGAGCATGATTGATGGACTCCAAGGGGTCACCAAAACGAGCACACGCAATATCAGTCCTCAGCTTCCAATGTTGCAACTGTTCATTTACCGCAACTGCGCCGGATAGGACTTGCCATAGGAAATGTTATAACTTTTCCGGTGCCGAAATCTTCCACACTGCAGCCCTCAGAGGTGCTAGCGAAGGTAAGGCCTGCCAATCATCCTTACAATTGTCGGATAATGTCAGGGCTAACTCATAACCAGATTTGACCGAATATTTTCCAGATTTTGACAAGGGCCAACATACTCGGTCTAGAATGAGGGATGATGGACGAATTGCCAGGATCGCAGTTATATCCTCACTACTTACCAAAGATCGGATAAGAGGCACATTCCACTGAGATGTATGAGGGATCAAGAGATCGGCCACCCGTAAATCGGGCGGTGTTCCCGGGAGGCAGCTCTGAGGTGGCCGTGGATATGGTTTCGTTAACCATGGATCCTACCATACTCTCGTCTGACGACCTGAACCGATTATATTGCATAAACCTTTCATTAGGAGGGACTTCGAGTCCCAAATACTCTTACATCCATATGATGGTCTAGTTGGCTTGGGAGCCTGATGGGCCAGACAATCCTTGTGATAACGACCCTTAAATACCCGAGCAATCAAAGATTGTGGTTGTACATTTAATCGCCACAGCTGCTTTGCTAACAAAGCTTTATTAAACAATTGTAAGGATTTGAATCCTAACCCCCCCCCCCACTTCTTTGGTAAACACAATTTAGACCAAGCTACCCAATGAATCCCACGCGTCGTGCCAGTATTACTCCACCAGTAGTTCGCAATAGCACTCGTCAAATTTGATACTAATGTCATAGGTAGTGAGAAACATGATATTACATAGGTGGGCAATGCCTGTGCGACAGATTTAATGAGTATCTCTTTTCCTCCTCGTGATAGAAACCGAGATGACCAACCGTTAATACGAGCATATAGACGTTCCATGACGTATGCGAAAACCTGAGCTTTCGATCCTTGTAATTGTTTGGGTATACCGAGATATTTACCCTGTCCTCCCTCCGAGAAAATTCCTAACTGTGTCTTTAAAAGGCACTGGTCCTGAACCAGAAAGGATTTGCCAAAAATAACCGTTGACTTCTCAAGATTTATACTCTGGCCAGAGGCCTGACCATATAGGCACAGGATAGACGCCACTTCCTGACATTGTGCTAACATAGCACGACAGAAGAATAGGCTATCATCCGCAAATAAAAGATGGGACACTGGAGGGCACGATCTTGCCATCTTTATACCATCCAATATGCCTGATGATTTAGCTTTCCGCAAATTCGCAATGAGCACTTCGGTGCATAAAATGAACAGGTAGGGGGAAAGGGGATCCCCTTGTCGTAAACCCCATGAAGGGATGATGCATCCTTTTGGTGAACCGTTTAGCAGCACATTGTACGACACCGTTGAAACGCATGTCATTATCCATTGTATCCAGACTTCTGCAAAGCCCAATTTGCCCATCAGTAGACGGAGAAAACTCCAATCGAAACGATCATAAGCTTTGCTCATATCTGTTTTAATGGCCATAAAGCCCTTTCGACAATTATACTGAGATCGGAGCGCATGGAAGGCTTCTTGTGCCAACAAAACATTATTCGTAATGGATCGTCCAGCAATAAAAGCCGATTGGGTCTCAGATATTATACCAGGTAGGATCTTCTTCAAACGTTGACAAAACACCTTGGACAGAATCTTATAGCTTACATTGCATAAGCTGATTGGTTTGTACCCCTTCATATCCCGAGGGCGCTCCGTCTTCAGGATGAGACAAATATTCATTTCATTCAAAGCAGTATCAAACATGCCTCCTGACATGAATTTTTGAACCATCTGAGTTAGATCAGAACCTACAATGTGCCAGTACCGCTGATAAAAAAGCGTTGTCATTCCATCCGGGCCCGGTGCCTTTTTAGGCCCTATCGAGAATAAGGCCGTTTTTACCTCCTCTAGATCTAGAGGCCTTAATAGGTTATTATTAATCTCTGAGGTGACACGTATCTCAATAGGCTCCAAAGCAGTGTGTGTATTAACAACTGGGGAAGACGAGAATAAGGTTTTAAAATACGCAATTGCCTCACTTTCTATCGCCTCATCCTTATCTAACCATTGTCCACTCTCATTACGGATTCCGGTGATCCGATTCCTGGCTCTACGCATTTTTGTAGATGCGTGGAAAAACTTGTATTCTTGTCCCCTTCTTGGAGCCACTGAATTCGACTTTTTTGTTTCCAGTATAATTCCTCTGTGGACAGAGCAATACGCAACTCCTCTGCCAGTTGTGGTATCTCATGAATGAATACATCATCAGCATGCGCTCTATCAAGCCGTCGTTTGAAATCTTTAATTAACTCTCCTGAATTAATAACTTCCTTATGGCGCCACCGGGAAATACGTCCCCGGCAATTCTTAACGCGGAATGAGAAATTCTCATCACTCCGAAAACTAGAAACTGTCCAACCAGCTTTCACGATATCCTCAAAGCCTGGTTTGACTAACCATCTTTTATCAAAACGAAACTGTTTGGAGCCGTTGAACTTTTTTGAATTAATTCTTAAAAGAACGGGACGGTGATCCGATCGGTAGAAACTAAGATATTCAATAAAGGAATGGGAAACATTTCGTACCAATCCTCATTCCCCATACCCCGATCTAGTCGACACCTGACAGTAGACGATCCTCGACGGCCGACCCAGGATAGACTATTCCCTTGAAAAGGGAAATCAACCATCCCACAACACTGTTTCATAAGACGGAAATAGAGGAAAGAGTTGTCACTACGACACCTTCCTCCTTGTTTTTCGTGATGGTTTGTAATTTCATTAAAATCCCCAATAAGTGCCCATGGATCAAAACGATTCGTTGAAATACGCTTTAAATATTCCCAAACCCGATCATGATGTGAGATAACGGGTGCTCCATAAACAAAAGAGACAAAGACTTTATTACTCTCAATGGTAATCATAGTATCGATTACATTTTTATTATAAGATAAAACAACAACTTGGAAAGAAGAAGTAACTAAAAGGGCTAATCCCCCGCTACGACCAATAGGGTCAACAGTAAACAAAAAATCGTAGCCCAAATGTGCTTGAATATCCTGAAGAAACTCTCGCGGTTGTTTGTCTCGATTAAGAACAAGACTCCCAGAAATAACGTCCGCCGAAACTCCCAGAGTCTTCGAATTGCCAAGAAGCTATCCGCTCTTTGACAATTCCAGCTCAAAATCATCTTATTCCTCCGCCTGCGGTTCCCTCTGAACCGCCTGGCTTTCCTCAATCTTCTTTCCTTCTGCAGGATCCATCTTTGAGTGTGATGGAATTAATTCGGACAATAGAGTTGGTTTCCTTGTGACACACGCCGCTTGTCTCTGAAAACCAACCCCCTTAAAGGGACTATGCCCAATCTTTTTCCTTGGGTTTAGTGGGCTTAGTCACCCGTCCATCCGCTTTATTGATTTTGGACACTTCCGTCCCCACAAACCCCTTAAGTGGGGAAATTATTTCCGCACTATCCAAAGGAGAATCAAGCCTTTGACCTTGAAATTGGACTGATTTTGTAAGTAATGGGCTGTCAAAAGGCCCAAAGTGAGAGAATAATTGATCACTAAATTGATCCTCCATCAACCCATTCAACTCTTTTTCTCCCAACTGTGGGCCTAGCCCATTCGATGTCAATAAAACATCGACCACATTCTCACCAAAATTCGGAATTGGGCTTTCCAAAAGATTGTTGGCCCGCTCGCGAATTGACTGATTTAAATCCAACAGTTGACCAGAAAATGGGCCATCATTTGAAACTCGAGCAAGTGGGCCTGTCTTGGCTAAGGCCACATTATTCACCTGTTCTGAAACAGTTTCCAAAATCGCCGGCATTGATTGGGATTCCGAGAAACCGATGGTGTCCTTCACCGCCGCCAGTGATTTTTCTCGGTTTCCATCATGAAACGCCTACATCACCCAGCCCTTTGAGCCCTCTACATCATGCCCCAAATCGGAGTTTTGTTCATCTCCAAACAGTTTCCTTTTCGCCGATACGCGATGCGTTTGTGTTCTTGAAAGACCAGTTTCCACCGATCGCAACTGGTCCGGTTCCTCTTCCATCACAACATTGTTCGATAATGGAGAAAGTGGTTGGGACACCTCCTTCTTCTCATCAACCATCATCATATCTTGAGACATCTCCTTTTTCTTCTTCAATAAATATGGACAGTACTTTTTCATGACAGAGCCGGTTACATTTCGAACAATAGTGATGTAACTTCTCGTAAAAGAGACGAACTCGGACAACATCTCCATTGTCGAATTCCAATTCTCGTGAAAACATCAGAGGTTTTATACATTCCATCGCCACTTTCACTCGACCCTCATGGACATCATAATCCACAACTTCGCCAATTTCTGAACCCATTGCGTCTAGAGTTTCATGGGCCCGATAGATTTCCGGTACTCCCCTAACGCGAATCCACAGTAACACTTGAGACGGGAAGTCTCTCCTTATTGTCGGGATCCATTTTTCAATCGGGATCATCCACCCGTCAAAGTAATAAGGACACTCCGACAAGACCTTCTTTAGATCTTCCTCTTTCGGAAACTTGAAGTGGAACTTGCCACCATCAATTTCATACCCTTTCACTCTTCCTCTACACCCCCAAATCGAAGGTAGAGTATCTATGGTCGTCTTGATCTTACTCATTTGTGTTGCCGAGTTTAGAACCTTCGCAACAAGGGTACGTTCGTGACTCTTTATCACCGATGAGTGGTCAATGGGCTTCACCTTAATTGGTTTAGGCTTCTCCTGTGCATTCTCCTCTTTGAAGACAGCAGATTGAGATGCCATTGAAGACTTTGAAAAAGCTTTAGAAACTGGTAATAGAAAGAAATTTGCATGATACTGCACAAAATAAGTACAAAGACACTTAAGTATTGCTCGGATCAATACTGAAAATAAGAATATAGAAGATTCGAGCCTGATTAATAACCTTAAAGATCGGATCTGGAAATAAGGAAAGGAGAGTATAGATTTCCAATCGGCGAGAAATCTGTAAAATTGCCATAAACGGACACCGTGATCCGTTCGAGGAATCAATCGAGGGGATAAAATCATTCAGAATAATCAAAGAGAGAAAGATTGGAACAAACGATCTAAAATCGATTTCAAGAGAAATCTCTGGCACGAAGTTAACCGGATTTCTGTGGATCCGCCGTTACGATCGGAAAATCCGGCGAGATTGAAATGAGAGACATCACTCTCGAGAGAAATCCGGCGTCCGAAGTGTTAATAAATTTATTATATATTCCAAAACTTGTCAGTGACTCATTTTAATCTTCAATTTCTCAATTGAATTCATTTAAATGTTCAATTTTTGCTGATATGACCATTTTAGACATATTTTTAACACCGTTAAATAAAGTTAATAAAATCTGTTAAATTTAATTTTTTGAATTATTGTTTGCTTTCGAAGATCGATAAATTTTTGCTTAGAAATTGGATTTGATCTTGCGGTGCTCACTTGAGTGGTGTGTTTACATCATATGTTTTTTGAATAGCTGTGATTTTCAATAGATGTGTTCGTAGTCTCGTGTATTAGTTTGACTTTTTTGAAAAATATCTTTATCCTGGAAAAGTTGGAAGCATAACTATCTGATGTCAAAATTGGGTGTTAATGATGGACAATCTCTTCTTCAATTAGAAAGGGTGTCACTTTCTGAGGTGATTCTCATGGTCAATGACATCTTGTTGTCGTGTATCATATTCCTCCTTAATGTGCTTTGTTTAACATTAGCTCGGTAATGAAGATTAACAACAATCTTCTTATTGTTTCACTCATCGGTACCTCTCTGCTACATCATCCATGATTAAAAGTTCTATAGAGAGATCAGACACACGCACTTTTCGGGGATTCTTACATTCATAGGAAGAGGTAAAACAATCTTACGTTTAAAATCAATTAGTACCTTTCATGAAACTATATGTGGGGGTGATCAGTGATATATCATGTTTTTAATGAATTTTAGCTTCTGTTTCATATTCATTTTAGGTAGATTCACTTGCATTTAGGCATGTATAGGTTGCATTTTCATACCATTTCATGTTTTAGGTGTTAAGGGTGAATATTTTCAAAAAAGAGATCAATTGGACGCAAGAGTCTGTATCGGGGAGCTTGTATCGGCCAAGACCCCAATACAAATGTCATTGTACAAAAACCAAAGACTACATCAAAAAGACTCCTCCACTGGGTGTTTGTATCGGCCAAGACCCTAATACAAACGTCACTGTATAAAAACCAGAGACTACATCAGAAAGACTCCTCCACTGGGTGTCTGTATCGGAAGTTTGTATTGGCCAAGACACCAATACAAATGTCACTGTACAAAAACCAGAGACTACGTCAAAAAGAATCCTCCGCTGGGTGTCTGTATCGGCCAAGACCCCAATACAAACGTCACTATACAAAATCAAAGACTACATCAAAATGAGTCCTCCACATTTGGAAGTCAACATTTTAGCTTTGACCAAACATTTTACTCAACTTTAGTTGGGTTAATCCATGTGTTTTGGGTTAACCTATGTGTTTTGGATTAACACAATACCACTTTTATGATACTATATAAGGTTTCTAAACCTAATTATTTTGGATCTTATGCTTTATCTTTGATCTTATCTCTTTCTCTCTTAAGAACCTTTGTAAATATTTTGGATCTTTGTTTATTTTAAGTTAATCTTTGTTTGGATTGTGTTTCCTCTTCTATTTTATGTTTCTAATCGTGATTCTACACATTTTCATCATTAGAACTTTTGTTTTATCAATGGTTAGTGAGTAGTTCATCTCTAAGTAAATGAGTTAGGTAGATTAGGGTGATTATATGATTGAATATGATGTTTAGAAGCTGGATAGCTTAGATCTTCAAAAAATAGGTGTGCTTAATGCTAAAATTTTCTTGGCCATTCAAGTTTAGACTATAGGTGAATTGGTCGCGGAAAGTGTTCGATGAAATGTCGGAACCAATTATTGTTTGCTAAATGATGCTATCCAAGGGATTGTTCTTAGCTAGTTTAGTGGTTTATGATGAATTAGATCTTAATGTCTTCTTTTATGCAACTATCCAAGAGATTGTTTTTAGTTGCATGATTAAGAGAGAGATTATTGTCATGAGAGTGTATTAATCTAATTAAGGAAATTCTAGGCCAATGATTAGCTCTAGAAAGTGAGTAGTAACATCATAGAATGTCATTTGATCACCTGAGTTAATTACTTTTACTCATTTGCTTAGTCTTTTGTCTTGATTTACATTTAGATTTTCAGTTAACTTTTGTTTACTTATAGTTGACTTTTTATTTCTTTGACTTTTAGGTTGACTTTCATTTATCTTTGTTAAATGCTTGATTAGGATGATAGTTTTGAACCAATTATCTTATTTGGCTTACACCATGCATAATTCTCATAGGTTTTAATTAGTTAATCGTTCTGATTTGGATTGATATCTACAATGATGATGATGATGATGGTATATTAGGAATTGAAGTAGTTTCTTACGGTTTTGGTGGATAAAATATTTGACTTTTATGATTTTTGCGATAAAATATAATTTTATGATTTGGACGAATGATATTAAATTTTATAATTATTAGAAACTAATATGATTTTAAAATTTTATAATTAGAAATATTAGAACCAAAACAACGATAAGACCATGGAAAGCCCATCCAAATATGGTTAATTTTGGACGTGATTATCTTTTGCTCTATTGTCTATATCAACTGACCAATTTATAGTCTGTTAAATTTTTTGTCCATATGGACATGCCCTTTTGGACATGGACAACCTAATTGACGGTTCTAACTGGGACTCGCCAACGATGACCAATACGTCATTATCAAATAGCTATACAACACAACGAGGCTAATCGAAAACGCTACAAATAATACCGTCAACGTTTTAAAAAATTATATGTAAACCTTGTTTTATTCTTTCTATTTCTCCCTATTTTTTTCTCCATTCAAAAAATTCTATTTGTGACTCATACTTATGTATGTAATTTTCAAAATCATAATTCTCTAAACCATAATTATAATTTTTAATCAAATGATGATTTTTTAACATATATCTAGTTTTGAGAAGCATGAAGTTCTCAAAATCATTATATAAAAATATCTTACAAACTTTTAATTTTGATGGTTCTCAAAACCACAATTCCCTAATTATCTAGCCATATTAATTGAAAGTTTTATTGAGGCCAGAACTGGCAAGAAGAATATAACAAGTAAGAGGAAGAAAACAAGCAAAAAAGACTCACAAAAGCAAATTCCAGCCTGTAAATGATCAAGAAATCTCTCATATATCAAAAAAGGAGAATTTATTTGTAGGAAAAGAAGACACAAAAATGATTACACGTAGATTATATAAAGAGCCGAGGCTCAAAACTGAAAGAAACAACATATTTTTTAGAAAAATCGCATAGATGACCGTTGAACTGAATCAACTGTTATTCACTGCCACCACAGCAGAAATAATTATAATACTGCCATTCCAAAACCAAAAAGAAAACTAAAACTAAAACACTAGAAAATAGAAATAAAACAAAACACACATAATTTATGTACCATCATAATTTTGAGAGTAAAAAAGGAGAGAATCCTAGAACATTAATTAAAAAAGGTTATTTATAAGGATAATTTTAAGTGAAAATTGAAAGCATTTTTTCCATCGAGAAATAAAAAATAATTTTATTGTGGTACGATACATCTTTTTCAGCAAATTAGAAAACTCACAAACCCACCTTTAGCCTTTAGGCTTCAGCCTTCAGTTATATTATATATAAACCTTTTTAAGGCGAACTAATTCTTTCTCTCTTTTTTATTTTAATTTGTGGCTTCTACTATATATCTATTAATTATATATATTCTTGTCTTGGTTGGATTTTGTTCTCGTGGGTTCTTCAGAGAACCTCGAGGCCTGTCTTGTCTTTATGCTTCAGAAGCAAATCAAAGCATCTCCAAGATTTGAAGCTCCATCTATGGCTGCCCTTCTTCTCCTTTTTCTTTTCCTCTTTGCAAGTTCTGCTCTCTCCCAAGGTAAAGTTCTTCTCATGGATCTTCAAATCAACTGATTTTTTCTGTGTTCCTCTCTCACTCACTCTCTCTCTCTCTCTCCTGGAGAACTAAAATCTAGAATCTTCTTCTACTTTATGGGTTTAAGTTTGTCTGTTTCTTTGTGTGTTCTTTCTCAAGAGGATCCCTTTGTTATACAATGTCTCTACTTTGCATCTTTGGTTCCTTTATTTTGTATATTTTAATTAACTCCACACCATTGATGAGTTCTCTTTGTTTGTATTTTTGTCCAAGAAGAAAAGAAAGGGAAAAAATTAGGATTTGTAGGATAAGAAACAAATTCTTTTTGGGTTCAATATTCTGGGTATTCTTCAATTCATGGGATATATCTTTGCCCCAGAAAAGATGAAGACTTTAAGTATCTTAGTTCTTTAAATATTCCAATCTTCCATTTTCTTTAAAGAGAATGAGAATCTCAATGTAATTGCATCCCAGCTCATATCCTTCCAGTACTCTCTTCAGTCTATGATTTTTTAACATGACCAAATTACCCTCGGAGCTGTCTGAATTTAAAACCTTCCTTACAGGGGGCATAACCAACTTTTTAGCATTAACCAAGGGCTTTTCGACTGCTTGCATTAAGCATTTCGATTTAATGGTTATTGAGAATTCGACCAACCAGTTGACGTATTATCATGCATATTTGGTTAATTAACATTAAATGCTAAACTTTTCTTATTTTTGATGGTGATCTAGATTCTTTGATCGGAGTGAATATTGGCACAGAAGTGACAGACATGCCAAGTCCAACACAAGTAGTAGCACTTCTCAAAGCACAGAACATCAACCGCGTCCGCCTCTACGACGCAGACCGCGCAATGCTCCTCGCATTTGCTCACACTGGCATTCAAGTGATCATCTCAGTCCCTAACGATCAGCTTCTCGGTATCAGCCAATCAAACGCAACCGCAGCCAACTGGGTCACCCGCAACGTAGCCGCTTATTACCCTGCCACCAACATCACAGCTATAGCTGTCGGCTCTGAAGTCTTGACATCCCTCACAAACGTAGCCTCCGTCCTCGTCTCTGCCCTCAAATATATCCAATCCGCTCTCGTCACAGCCAACCTCGACCGTCAGATCAAGGTGTCCACACCACATTCCTCCGCCATTATTCTTGATTCTTTCCCTCCGTCTCAAGCTTTCTTCAACAAGACTTGGGATCCAGTCCTTGTCCCTCTCCTTCAATTCCTACAGTCCACGGGATCCCCGTTGATGCTCAATGTTTACCCGTATTTCGACTACATTCAGTCCCACGGCGCTGTACCGCTTGACTATGCACTTTTTGAGCCTCTCCAAGCCAACAAAGAAGCTGTAGACGCCAACACATTGTTACATTACACAAACGTCTTTGATGCGATAGTCGATGCTGCTTATTTTGCAATGTCTTATCTTAATTTCACCAACATCCCAATCGTGGTCACAGAATCTGGATGGCCATCTAAGGGAGACACGTCTGAGCATGATGCGACACTAGAGAACGCAAACACTTACAACAGCAATCTGATTCAGCATGTATTCAACAAGACTGGAACGCCCAAACACCCAGGAACTGCAGTCGCTACATATATCTACGAGCTTTACAATGAGGATACAAGGCCAGAACCAGTTTCCGAGAAGAACTGGGGGCTTTTTTATACAAACGGAACTCCAGTTTACACATTACGGTTGGCAGGCGCAGGAGCGATTCTGGCTAATGATACTACAAACCAAACATTTTGTATAGCGAAAGAAAAGGTTGATAAAAAGATGCTTCAGGCAGCTCTCGATTGGGCTTGCGGGCCGGGAAAAGTCGATTGCTCTGCACTGATGCAGGGAGAGGCTTGTTATGAACCCGATGATGTAGTTGCGCACTCTAGTTATGCGTTTAATGCTTATTACCAGAAAATGAGGAAAGCTGCAGGAAGCTGTGATTTCAAAGGGGTTGCTACAGTCACCACCACTGATCCAAGTATGTAAATCTCTCACCATTATTGTATTCACCTCTTTGCAAAAAGAGTACCTTTTGCTCTGTTTCTGAAAATGAGTTTTTTTTTCTTCTTCTGATTCTCCCTGCAGGTCGAGGAACGTGTGTGTTCCCTGGAAGGTAATTATCTTCATCTTCCAAAAAATCGAATCAAGCTCACTGCTTTTGTATCTAATTTCTGTACATGTTGCAGTTCGAGAAGCAATCAGACACTTGGAAACACATCCTCGGCTTTGGCCCCTTCAGCAAACTCCACAACCTCTGGCTGCTTCCCACAGTACTACCTTCCTCAAGCTTCTTTAGCTGACTTAACAATTCTCTCCGTTCTACTGATCATTGCCTTAGTATTCTTGTAGAAACTCTGAGAAAAAGAACACTTCTCAATTCTTATTCCTTAATATTAACTTCTTTCTTGCAAGGCTCAATGGTTTTGTTCTCTCTGTGTCTTACAGTCTACCCAGTTTTGTTGATAATCTCCTTTAAACGGAGTTATTTGAGGGGTAGCCTGTAGGTTCGGCTTCAGGATCAGCAACGATTGTAACTAATTCCTGTGATGAAAGCTTGAGTCTTTCTTTTTCTTTTTACGCCATAAATATCTCTTAATTATTTCACAATCGTGGCATTTCGCATACAATATAAACAAAGATGCAGAGAACAAGAGTTTTATATCTGATAGTCAAATGCGTCATATGGATTTATACCTGCTCTATAGTAACAAGCTTGGCATTCAAACATAGGCCGAGCTGCAGCATCAGTGGTTGTAATCTCATGTTGCAGACTGCTGTGACTTGTGCAATAGGGTTTATTACAGAATCTGCACTTGGGAAGCACAAGCCAACATTCAAGACACAAGACATCGCCACCACAGGCTGCTTCTTGAACCTCAGTGTCTGGTCCGAGACACACTGAGCACTCCACGCATCTAGGGATACAAAACCAGCACCCCCTGCACTTACGTTCACTCTTTTGCTTCAACCAAGAAAATAACATGATGGTATTTAGTCTCAAAACACTCCTATTGTCTCTCTTGTGAGTGTACAAAAAAACTTCATTTTACTTACACAGGATCCTCTGGAGCAAGCCGGAATCATCCTTACTTCGTCGCATTTAGGACAAACCTCGACGTCGATTGCTCCCTCCTGAGGAAGGTATTTTGAAAGTGCTGAGAGATGGTGTTTGGTTAAGCCAAAGACACCATTGATATGAAGTATCTCCATGTTATGATGGTTCTTCGTCAAGCTTTCAACACATTTCATGATTCCTTGAGGAGTTAATTCCGTGCATCCCGGCACAACTATCTGAGCGAGATAAATAAGGTTGAATTAGAGAGACAGAGGCCTTTCTCATTTTAGGGGATTCATTATGAGTCAAATCCAATTCTCAGGGAAGAACTTGACAAAGTACCTTTGTTATTAGAGGATTCGCATCCACCACACTTTGAATCCCCTTGTCCGTTACCCTAAGACATTGCCGGAGAATCAGAGTCTTCAGTTTTCCGGCAGATTTAGAAGTGATGAGCAATAAAATTTCATCGGTTAGACGAGAACTAAGAGGCGGTTCAACGACGACGTTCGTCCACAACGCTGTTTCATCTCTAATCGCGCTTCTAAGCGACCGCGAAACGCAAGTCATAGAGAGAAGCTCGAACAAAGAATGGAGATAAGGAAGAACAATCAACAAAACTTCGTGAACAGATCGCCATTGATCTTCTTCTTCCTTCTCCACCATTGTCATATTTACAGATTCAAAATTTGCTTTATCTTTTTATGATTCTTATCCCTTAAGCGATGAAGCAATGCCACTAGCAGTTCTTACATACAAACAAAAAACAGCTCAAAAAATGACTTAATTTGTTAGCCGGAGGCCCGGAATCTATGTGGGCTGCAAAGCGGTGAGCAAACGTTGGGCCTAAAGCAAAATGATTGAAAACAACTATCTGAGTTGTTATCCAAATCATCACACACAAAAATTAAACCACATGATTTAAATCATAGCAGAATTAATAAATAGACTAAAAATAATATAATCATTTAAAATAATAGTATGTGAAAAAATAATTTAAAATAATCTGTTTTAACTAAAAATGTAGTTTATTTTATAGTAACTAAAATAATAGGCTACAAGATTGAAGACGTATTATGTTTGTACGAATATTTCATTTATTTTGGAACAAAAGTATAACAACCTTTTGGAGATAAACATTTATTTTTTTTATATATTTCATATGGTATTTTTTTAAAACAACTCTAGAGATGTTATAGACATGTAAACGCCTAGTTATATTGTAGGTTTACATGTTCTAAACTTGTAAGCACCATGATTCATATATGCGATTTATGTAGTTTCTATTCTAAAAATAATAACAATAAAAATATAATATGCATCAAATCAATTAGTCTGTCATCGTAAATATTAAAAGATCTAATTATAACATTAAAAAAACTAAGTCAAGACAAAACTGTTTTGCAAGTTGTTCGATTGTATCAAAAAAGTTTGTATCTTGGACAAAATTTTTCTTTCGTCTCTTATTTTTCATTGCAATCTCTAATAATGTTTGGTTTCTATTAATGTGAGGTCGGCCAAAAGTATGACAACCTTTTGGAGACAAACATTTACTTTTTTTTTTTACTTCATATGGTATTTAAATATCATTGAGAATTCTTTCAGCTGGATAAATGAAATTTAAATATACAACATACGTATAAATCCTTGTTAACAAAGTATTTTTGTAGCTATTACAATATGCATGAATGTAAAGAATGTTTTCAATATAAAATATCAGACAAGATCAACTCAAATTCTCTAAGTCAACTACACCATCTTGTGAGCCACCAGTAACATGGAACTGAGTCAAATTTATTAGAGACATTGTAAGTGTATTCACCTTAACATATTTTTTCAATGATATACTCAACATTGGTCCAAGTTCGGTGGTAAGTTTAGTAGTTATTTCTCGTCGCTCACAAAACCAACGCATCAGAGTACCTCGTACATGATCGAGAAACGCTACAATTGGATACTCCCTTGGATATTTAAGTATATCACTAATTGATTTAGCGATGTTACTTGTGGTGATTTTATACATATTCCCTCGAAATTGAGTTGTACACCAATAACCGAATATCTGCATCTTCCATATATTTGCTCAATTTTGGATTAACACGATATATCTCTGATGATATTGGTAAACTCGTCCACTCTATATGTGTTAGCAGCTTTCTGAACCAAATGGAAACACTAATTCGCTCCAAATTTAGTGGTGATGTTTTTCTTAAGGTTGAAACAACATATTGCCCTATTCGCAGATGAATAGACATTTGTAAAAAGGATAAGTTGAATAACAAAGTAAATAACTTTACCGAACAAAACAATAACTATGCAAAATAACTATACTATAACGTTCTATAACAAAGTAATTATAATAATTGTGCAACACAATAACTATGAACAATAACTATACTATAACGTTCTATAGCAAAGTAATCATAATCATTGTGCGTATGCAGACTTTACATATTGTTGATACTAGTTTTGCACCTAAAGAGAAGCCCACTTTGACTACAGGCCCACCTGACTGGACAAAAGAAGGAAGATCACCGAAACATACCGGGAAGGGTTAAGCTCGGCCCATTCCTAAGCCCATTTATACTAATAGCTTAATTAGAGTTTTTTCATGTAATTTTAATATAAAAATATATGTAATTATCTTGAGAAGGCAATAAGAAAAATCCACGAATCAATTGTTAAACCTACATGTTAGACTCTGATTCAACACATATTAATTTTACCAAACAAACTCGATCACGAAGAAAACATTCAACAACCCAGCGAAAATAGTTATACAAAACAAAATTTTTGGAACCTTTACCTAACCAATATTTTTTTGGAATCAATATAAAAATTCTACATAGAAACTCTATTTAATAACTGTAACTTTTCTAAACAAGTATAAGAAACAATTTTTACCAAAATATGTACAGTAACTAAGTAATCATAATAATTGTATGTATGCAAAGTTTACATATTAATTTTGCCAAACAAACTCAATCACGAAGAAAACATTCAACAACCCTGTGAAAATAGTTATGCATGAGAAAATTTTTGAACATTGTACCTAACAAATATTTTAACGGAATCAGTTTGACAACTCTGCATAAAAATTCTGCTTAATAACTGTAACATTTCTAAATAAGTATACATAATAAATTTTACCAAAATATGTACAATAACTATACACAACAACTAATTTTAAAATTAAATTTTCAAGAAAATGTACATAATAAAAACACATTCAGATCAATATAAAAATCACTACGAAATAACTTTTCATAACAAATTTGCAATAAAACCTTTACTAAATAACTATGCGTCAAAATTTATGAAATAACTATACATATTAACTTTACCAAACAAATTTGGAACAAAAAAATGATTTAACTATGCACAATAATTTAACTAATTAAATATGCAAACGAAAACTCATTTATAATCATACCTTGTTCAAAGATTTAAAGGGTTTATATGTCAAATTGTTTGTTCTAAAAGGTGTTTCACGATAGTAGATTTTTTTAGGATCATTGTTAGACATATATTTATACATATTAAATTAATTTTAAGTTAAAAAGATAATTATTTCAATATTAGGCTATATCTTTAATTTAGAAAGATATGGTCTATAATTTTAATTTAGATTTTAATTATTTTTTCATAATTATCTGTTAAATGATGCTGCTTAAAATAAAATTAACTTATATATATATATATTTATTTATCATAGTTTGTAAAGAAAAATAATTCAAATTAGAAACAATAAATGATAAAAGAAAAAAAATACTAGAGAAGGATATTGAGTTTATAAGGCATCAGTTTCTCTCTCAACACATTCGATGTTTTGAATTTTTAAAACGCCGATGTTGATTATTCCGGGGGTGGAGGTTGATGTGGATTAGACTTGAGGATCGATTTGTAATTCATTGTCCTTTTCTTTTCTTTTACTAGGTTTTGTATCCGCGCTACGCGCGGTTTTTGTTTTTGTGTTTTCTATTTTGCTTGCAAGTATATTTTTATCATTTATAATTTAAATTATTTTTTAATAAGTTAATATTGTATGTGATTTTTTTTGAAAAAATGAAAGGTTATTTTGGATTTTAAATATATATATATATATATGTATTACTTTTTTTAAAAAATGTTCATGGAAATTTGTAGTTGATTAAGTTATATTATTTAGACCGTTTATAATGTCTTTTTGATGGATTTGCATATAGTTGTTTGATATTTTTGATAGTTTTATTGTAATAAGTGAACTAAAAGTCTAAAACTTGTCCTTTTGATGTTTTTTTGAAGTGGTATTTATTTGTTTTCCTTTTGTTATTTGTTAGTGTTTGTATGACTTTTTGGATGATTCCATAAGCATTTTTTGTCTACAAATTTGTCTTAGTAAATATAATATCGTTTGTACACCATATTATGACAATATATGTGAAATGTGGGTTTTAATTACATTCTTTTTAATTAATGTATTTGCATATGATTTTACTACATTATTAATCTATTCAAAATACTATGATATTTCATATTATTTTGTGCCTACAGCAAATATAGGTTGTTCAATAAAGTAATCGATTTGAGAAAACTATTGTAGAATTTGTGTCCACATAATAATACATTGACGTTGTTTGATCCACATAAGTTGTTAAAACTTTGGTACATTGACGGTTCCAAAAAATTGGACGTTTGGACACTTCAAAACACTATCTAGGCGCCTATATTTTTTTCTTCTTTTCAAAACGACGTAGTTTTGACTGATTTACATTTATATTTTAATTTTAATTTTAATAAAAATTTATTTTATTGAAATGTAAATGAAGTTGTTAACAAAATTTCTCACAAAACATTCTTGTATTCTCCTTGCAACGAAAAAAACAAATTAAGAAAGTGTTATAATTAAGAAGAGCGAACAACATATGTTAGTGTGGAGAGTCTACTCATCATGATCAGCAACCTTCTGTTTCTGTTTATCAGGCGTCTGTATTCCATACAAGCGTCTGTTTGCATTCAGCATTAATTCTTTGTATATGAAATAAGAGCATAGATGATGGGATGTGCTGAATTAAAGAGAGACACAGAGGTTTGT
>OVBE01002134.1:0-32116 GCA_900406425.1 Iberis pinnata | reverse complement strand
CAAGTTTAGCAGGCATAAATGCCCACTAAAATGCATTAAATCTGAGTAATATCATAGAACTACCAAGCTCCATGGAGGAAGGCTCAATTTTGCAACCCCGTTCGACAGGATGCAAAACGCGCAAAAGGAACCTCCAGAACAAAATCCCGACGAGACCACTCCTACCGCAGCGTTAAAAATTGCTGCAAATCTTTCTTCCTTCCAGGGAACAGTCCGATCCTTCTAACAAAGACGAGGATGTGCACCCAAGGAGAAGAAACAACCGCTCAACCCGGAAAGATCCTTGGCTCGACAAACCCATGAAAAAATAAAAATAAAACATTTCTTCGAAGGTCACTAACGATGATCTCGATGAAATTTGCGATCTCCGCGACTACATCACAAAAATCAATGCAGAAGTCCAAGCAGTAAAATTAAAAATTCATCATGCTACCAGTGCGGCACCAAAATTCAAACGGACTCCTCGAGGAGGCTTAAAAAACTCTATTCACGACCTGTATAGCTAAGGCGAAAATCTTGGATCCCAGAAAAATTAAGATCCCTATGTATGATGGAACCACTGATCCGAAAGCTCATCTGCAGACTTATCAAGTCAAGATGGCGAGGTTCAAAATCAAGGAAGGCAAAAAAGACGCATTTTTATGCCTCCTTTTTGTCGAACACCTCTAGGGAGCAGCTCTTGACTGGTTCTCTCAACTAAAAGGAAACTCGCTTGGAAGGTGAGTTTATGCCTCCTTTCTAAAAAAGTACTCCATGTTTATGGATAGAGAAAATTTCGACGTCGATTTTTGGAGTTTATCTCAAAAGACCGGTGAGTCTCTCCGAGACTTCATGAAATAATTTAAGATCGTGTTGTTGAGAGTAACCGGGATTAGCGATAAGGTAGCCATGGACGCGCTCCGAAAACCCTCAAGTATAAGTCAAAATTCAAGAAGTGGATTGCCCTCGAAAAGCCACTTATGATTTAGGATACTCTTCATAAGGCCACAAACTTTATCATCATCGAAGAAGAGATGAAAGTTCGGTCGCAGAGTTTAAGCCGGCAAAGGCATCCGTAAAAGATGCTTCTTCGGAGCAGAAGCCAAAAAAGAAAAACCCTCGTAAGGACAGGTACATCCATCATGAGGGAGAAAGTGTTCAAGGCGCACATAACTACGCTAACAACCCGTCATCCAAATAGGGAATGACATTGGGTAACACCTAGAATCAGAACGTCTCATACGAGGAAAACACCTTCTGCGAGTTCTACCAAACAAAGGGTCTCTCCACGAAGAACTGCAAATTTCTCAGAGCTAGGGTAACAGAAAAATTACTCGCGCGAGAAATGTCAGATGTGTCCAGCATCAAAGATTTCATCAGAGAAACCGATTGACCACCTAGGTCCGACCAAGCACCGCCAGGAGACAACAACTTCAAGGTGCTCGAACAGAAGGAAAATACGAAAGAGGATTAGAGGACAAAGGTAGTGACTCCAACCATCGACAAGTAAACATGATTATCGAAGAATCGCAATACTTCCATACTGGTCCACACCTCTTTGATTCACTGAATAACGCGATCACTTTTGAGGAATGTGAAATTGTCGAAATCGACACACCACATAGCGACCCCCTCGCAATCGACTTCGTCATAAAATACCTCAAAGTCGCAAGGATCCTCATTAACATAGGAAGTACCATGAATGTAATCTGATACGCTATATAGGATGGGCGTCAATTTATCCAAAGTCACAGCCACACCAAAACCACTCATTGGCTTCTCCAGCACGACAACCATGACTCTCGGATCGATTCAACTCCAGGTTGTGGCCAAAGAAATCACGAAGATCATCGATTTTGCGGTAGTCTACCATCTTACAATCTATAACGTGATCATGGGAACGTCTTGGATAAATTCCATGAAGTCAGTCCTGTCAACCTATCACTTAGGCATCAAGTTCCTGACTCCCTACAGAATATCTACAACTTAGGGATGCCAAAAACAGTCACGACTCTGCTTCCTAGATGAGCATAAAGTAAGACGAGTTGCAATGTCACCTATGGTCAAACCCAAATGAGTGAAGACGCTGGCTGAAAACGCTTCGTAAAAAGATGAAAAAGCCTCGGAACAGACGAACCAGATTCATTAACTCAAGAAACAGCTCAACCCAAGGAAGGTAACCAAAACTCCAACACCAACATCCTTGACAAAACGGTGCAACCAATGCCAAAAATGTCTTCAACCCAACCGTAGCCACCACAGCTAAAACGAATGACACAACACCGCCAAGCTAGTAATCACTCATAACTATAAACTGAACTACAAGACGGCTTATTCCTGGAAAGGGTACGTCGTAAACTTTTCGCAAGAAGAGTACATATGTCCCCTCTCGAAAAGGACAGGGGGAATGGGTACGTATACGCATACTCGTATACTCCCATATTTTCAAATATCCGCATTCATGTATAAAATATTTTTGAAACTTTTTGGCAATAAGAAAAACGCATTTCTATTTAGAAAATTTTGCCACTGTCTTTTGTCGCAAGCACATTTGACACTTTACGATTAAACACAGCAATCTACGATTTGCTTAACAACGCCCAAGTAAAAATGACTCGAACCGCTCTCGTACAACATTTTACGAAACAACTTTCGTAAAATTAAACTCGAAAAAAATTTACGAAATAAATTTCATAGAATTAAACTCAACGATATTTTACGAAATAACTATTGTACACTTAAACTCGACTATATTTTACGAAACAACTTTCGTAAAATTAAACTCGAAAATATTTTACGAAATAACTTTCATAGATTTTAACTTGACGACATTTTATGAAAAAACTTTCGTAAAATTAAACTCAAATATATTTTACGCAATAACTTTCGTAAAATTAAACATGGTAACATTTTACGGAACAACTTATGTACAATTAAACTAGATAAGATTTTCGGAAAAAAATTCGTAAATTTAAGCTCAACAATATTTTATGTTACAAATTTCGTAAAGTTGACAACACTTACTAAACGACTCTCGTAAATAAAAAAATCAAACAATTTAACATTCAAACAAAAAAATAGTTTTTGGCTGTGAACATCTGCAATCAAACTAGAACGCTCTTCTACCGGTAGGTTAAAAAAAACCCTTGCAACACCACTAAAACATCTTCAAGCCCGTGAACATTTCAAGCATGAAATGTGCCATATTGAAGAAAAATCAATCTTCAGCATCGCGAGACGTCGCAAATGCCTGAAGAACCATTTTTCGACAAAAATGCCTTTCTCGATGAAAACATCATCTTGGAAGACCAAACAGTCATACACACTAATATCTACTCAAACACACATCCTTCGCGAAGATTCAAGACGGTAGCATCTACCATCATGTTTGTTGCTGATCACAACAAACTCCAAACGTTTGATTCACCAAATAACACGATTACTTCAAAGGAAAGCAAAACTGTCGGGATCGACCACCGCACAACGATCCTTTCATAATCGACCTCGTCATAAATGACCTCAAAGTTACAAAGATCCTGATCGACATAGGAAGTACCATGAACGTAATCTTCCGCGGTACGCTAAACAGGATGGACGACAATTGATATGAAGTCACGCCCACACCAAAACCACTCATTGGCTTCTCCGGCACAACAACCATGGCTCTCGGATCGATTCAACTTCTGGTCGTGGCCAAAGAAGTCACAAAATCATCGATTTCGTAGTGGTTGACTATCGTGCCATCTATAACGTGATCATGGGAACGCCATTAAGGCAGTCATGTCGACCTATCACATGGGTATCAAATTCCCAACCCCCTACAGAATATCCACAATATGGGGATGCAAAAAATAGTCGCGACTCTGCTTCCTAGCAGAGCATAAACTAAGATAGGTCGCAATGACACCCACGGTAGGACCCAAAAAAGCGAAAACAACTCAGCCGTTGACTGAAAATGCTTCGGGAAAAGTTGAAAACGCTTCTGAAAAAGACGAACTAAATTCGTCAACTTGAGAAACGACTCACCCCAGAGAAGGCGATCAAGTATCCGAGCCCAACATCCCATAAAAATGGTGGAACCAATGCCATAAAAAGTCGTCGACCTAACCGTAGCCACCACAGCTAAAACAAACGACGCAACATCTCCAAGAGAGTTATCAATCACTCACAACAACAAATTGAACTACGAGACGGCTTGATCCCTGAAAATGGTACGTACGAAACTTTTCGCAAGAAAAGTGCAGTTGCCACCTTCTCAAAAGGGGGGAGGGAGTGGGTACGTATACACATACCTGTTTGCTCCCATATTTTAAAATATCCACATTCATGTACTCGATATTTTTGAAACCTTTCCGAAATAAGAAAAACGCATCTTTAATTTGAAATCCACTATCTTCTTATGTAACAAACGTATTCAATTAATAACACCCAAGAAATAACAAAAATCATCGTATAACCTAGAAACTGGAATCATACGGACAACCTTCCTTAACAAAATTCAACCAAACTTTTTCCTTGTTCACAAGGACAAACACGCTCTTCAATAAACCGCATGAACATCTCTAAAACACATTATAAATGTAAAATCTCCGAGCGAAAAAAGAACTTTAAAAAAAACGAGACGTCGCGAACTCCAGAAAATAAGTTTCCAGACTCGTACAAACACAGTCACCACTGACTATAAAACCGAAATGAGCAACCACTTGCTACCATATTGAATATGTTGATTGGCCCCGACGGACGAACTAGTTACTTAACCTTTTGTAAGATCGATTCTCATACATCCGACACAAGGATAACAACACTATAAAAACCAAAATTTTGGTAAGCACTTTTGAAAGACTTAGAAATTGTCTTCGAAGAGATGCTTGTTCCCCGATCGATGCGAGTCATATAACCGAGAACGTATCGAAAACTCTAATATTGAGATGGAACCAGGTTGAAATCAAAAACATTATACGTAAGCCGGGATAGTCACCACACGCCCTAACCGATACAAGATGCCAAATTTTTTTATCATCTCTTACATTCGCACGTACACCAAACCAAAAAATTAGATTCTTAAAAAATTCACATTCGAAACGGATAAGCAGACGTAGCGATAATAAGAGAACGGGATACAGAGTGACTGCTCGTAATCTTGTTATAATAACTTACCATATATTAACATAATCTATTTACAAAAGCCGCAAGGCAACAAGGATTTAGTGCCACCTACGGCCAACCCGATAGACTATAAACGGCCACACTTGGAGAAAATCATAAACAAAACAGGGAACATACTCCCTTTATACGAAATCTACGCTCTTCATCGGTCAAGCCCAAAAAATCCAGAACACAATAACTCACGGCCAAGCAGGTTCGGATCCTGGTCCACCGCCGCTTCATCATATATTGTAGCTCTGACTTCTCCAAATTCAAGAGAACGAGAATCGGAGCACAACACTCATGAATCTCTTCTTCAATCATAGGAATCAGAGACTATGCGTTTACGCACTTCTTCATGAATGTAGAAATCTTGTCCATCTTGCTGCTATACGAGTAGTCAGGATACTGAGTGTGCCACAAGGCACCTACAGAACCACGACATTCGCGGTATTCCCTGAAGCTTTGATGTGCATGCTTCAACTGATCAAAACCGACCGCAAATTAGGCCAAATGAGCTACTATGAATAAAGCTACCTCTCGCTCATCATGCCTAATTTCGCGGCGAATTAGGGACGCTTGCTTCAGCGCTGATTCCTACTCACGAAAAGAGACCGCTTTGATCTCTTTCTTCAAGCGAAAATTCTCTTCCTCAAGCTTCTCAGCCTTGAACCGAGCCGTCCGCACTTCCAGGTCGCTTGCCCTGAGAGCCTCGTCCATCACATGGAGACACTGTCGAATACCCTCTAAACATTAGCAAAAAGAAAATTGCACAAAGAAAACTAAGTCGTATGAGTGGGAACTAAACCCCATACACAAGCGCGAAGCCTTGGCGTATTGCTTCGACCTCACGAACCTCAAAGGACGGTATCAAAAATTTACTAAAACCATCTCCAAGGAGCTCGTCAAGACACACCTCGGAAGGTGATCCCCCTCCAGCTTGGGTTGTACCACCCTCGTTGAAAGTAGCATTCTATTCATCGGAGATCTTTTTTTCTCTTTCTCGGGAGGCATTTCGTACGGGGTGAAATTTTCCATTATGGGGTCAACTTCCTCTTCCACGATGGTATGAGAGTGAGCTCAAGCGTGTGATAAATGACAACATTGCAGACTCGCTGTGGAGAAAAATGACACCAATGGAATAGACCGTCTCGCATAAGGTCTCTGACGACAAACAAGTCTTCCGGATGTAGAGGAAGGGGATCAAAAAATGCATGACACAAAATATATACGTTAGACGTTGGCAAACAAAACAGTAAGAATATCGAATCACTGTACACTTTGGACCCAATCTTCGCCTAAAATGGGAGATGGGTCCCTCTTCTACAGAGGCGCTATTTACACGAATGAAAAAATAGCGTTTACTCCAACCATAGAAGTTGGAATTAAATGATTGTATCACCGACATGTTGTTTTGCGGCACCATGTAATAGTGGAGCAATCCGCCCGTCCTCCTCAGGTAAAGGAATGCCGTCAGATAATTGGCATCCAGGTCCATCTCTAGCTTGTAACTCAGGACTAAGACGCTGGTAAGGTTCTGAAGACCACGCGGTGAAATCTACTGATCGAGAAACCATGTCGATCTAAAAACTCGACTATAACTCCCGAAATGGGAAACCATAGTGTGAAAGATAACAAATGCGCCTCATATCATGTAAACCAGCTGCGAGGTGGAGAACTAGCATCCTCCCCGTGCTTAGGCTTGCAAAATGATGCTTCATCTGGAACTCTACAGAATTCTCGGATAGTAATAAAAAAGGACGCCCCAAAATTACTCGGATTGTTGATGTCCTTGGCGAACTTGGGGCTCGACGAACACCACGACTCAGGAGGTGGAGCCACCATGCCACATGTGGCATCCAATACGCTTTCACTTCCTACGAGTTGACCGAATATTTTAAAAATTCAATCTTTGGAACGATGCCACCACTCTGAACCCGCAAACTTACGGTCGAAAATATAGACGGCGAAGCATTCACGGTAGCTCCCATTTTAAAATTCATAAGGAGATTCAAAAAATAAAAAAGGAATGAGAGAGTAAGAGAATTTTTACCTTTGAAAATTTCTTGGAAATGTGAATATGTGAAGTTTGAAAAGTTACTTCTCTCATTTATAAAGAATTTTTTACTATTCATCTTCGGACTTTGAAACCATCAATCCTGCCTAACTTATCAAACTTGTATCTCGCAAGAACATCTAGACGATTCTTGCGAGCTGGGGGGCTAACTGTTGGAATCAAAAATAATCATGAGAAAATTGATGTCTGAAAACCATCATTAAAACGTTAATCTCTCGATTCCAAAAACCTAACCGCATAACCATCGTATCCTAGTCAATATAATAATTCAACCGACCAAGAAATACAAAATGATCTCGACAAATATGTTTCAAAACAACAAGAAGCAATCACAATCTGTGGACAAACGTTTTTGTTCCACATCTTGCCATTTACGGATAAACAAAAGTGCGAACGTTCAGCTCAGAGTTCAGCTCTCCCATTGGCGAGCTAATTAACATACGTCTAGCTTTCCAACAGGAGAGTTGAACCACATATGTTCAGCTTGCTCGTAGGCGAGCTGAACGTCACACTTCGTATCGCCTCAGACAGATCATATCTTGTTTCATATATTTTCGAGTTTCTGTTAGAATTTTATGATAAAGTCGTTAAGCTCATTCCTTTTGTAGGATTTCCAAATTAATCGTATAATCAGTAACAATCAGCTTGAACATCGAAGTTATCATATCCTTGAGATTTTTTCCTACGATTCACGAAAGAATCGTAAAATCTTTTCATATAAGATTTAATAGTATAAAACGATAATGGTTACTCTAAACACCAAAGATTTTCTCAGCTATGTGATTAAATTTATCGTTCTCCAAAACGGACATAAAGACACGTTCCTTTTTATCAATCGTATAAAATGATAACGACTAACTTAGATGCCAACGTTATCTCACCTATACGATTGGCATTATTATTTTGTGAAATTTGTATCGTATCATCATACGAAAGACCGGTTCTCTGATAGGAATCTTACAAATCATTTATACCTTATAACGGTCCAAAGAAGCTTAAAACGCGATAACAGCCAACTTACAATTTCAGACGAGAATTTATCCCGAATACAATGATGGTTGTAACTTATTCTTTAGTAAGATGTAAAAAATGGAAGAAATATAAAAAGGAATATTTCCGCAAGAGAATAAACTCGAAAATGAAGATTTCCATAGAGGAATTGGAGGCGGAAAATGAAAGCAGACCAACATTAGGAGTCTATATAAGATAGATGAGGAGGAAGGGCACATACATGTACTATACTCTACACCAAATTAGCTAGGGCTTTAAGTTATTTTTCATTTTTGTTAGCAAGCTGCAAATCAATTAGGTTTATCAGTCTCTGTTGTTAGAACTAGGATACTCGCCAACAACTCTTGCGAGCGAGGCTATCATCTGATTGTAACATGCTCATACGCAAATTCATAATAAAAAAAAATTCTTTCACTCTCTTTTCAATGTCGTATTTCTATTGTTTATTGGCATGTTTTGATCTCATATACATTTGGCTCTCAGAAATCCGGAACCTCTGGGAAAGTTAAGGTTTCCTAACTTCCCTTAACTAACAGAAATTGAAAGTGTGAAATTTGGTTCCGACAACAAATGTGAATTCCAGAAGCTAACTTAGCAATCTCAGGCCCCAAGAAATACTTCAACAATCCCAAATCACGAAGCTTAAAATGTGTCTGCAGTTGAACTTTCAAAGCTGCAACTTATGAGTCGTTGTTAGAGACGATAATATTGCCATCGACATAAACTAACACACAGAAAAAGTGTGTCAGTGACTTTAAGAAATCATGTATGATTAGAAGCAGTTTGAGTGAAGCGAAGGCTCAAAGGAGTGGCTGAAAACTTTAAGAACCACTGCACATAAGCACGTTTAAAATCATATAAGACCTTGTTCAATATGCAAACAACATTAGGAGGTAAAGAGTCCCCTTGATTTGCAGTATATCCAGGAGGAAATTTTATGTAGACCTCCTCATCAAGATCTCCATTGAGGAAAGCATTAGAAATATCAAGCTGATGAAGAACAAAATCATGAATAAATGAAAGTGAAAGAATCAGTTTCATAGAAGTAAGTTTAACCACAGGAGAAAATGTTTATGTATAATCAAGACCCTCTTTCTGCGTATAGCCCTTGACAACTAAACGAGTCTTATACCTCTCAACTGTGCCATAAAAATGGAACTTTACTTTAAAAACCCACTTACCAATTTGGTACTTTGGTAGCAGGTAAAGAACAAAATTTCCATGTCTTAGTACTCTCCAAAGCAGCAATTCCAACCTCCATTGCCCCACGCAGACTAGAGACTTCTTTGCCTCGGAATAGGTTGAAGGTTCTTTTTCTTTATCAAGAGAAACAACAAAAGAGCTATGAAAAGAAGAAATATTGGCATAGGACAAAAATTTAGAGAGCTGGTGATTGGTTGAAGACTTCACTGAATTACAGTGATAATCTTGAAGATAAGAAGACTTTGTAGAAACTCTCCTATGAGATAGATGATGAAGAATATCATACACATCAACAGAAGAGAAGAAAAGAAAGAAACCTGAAACTCTGAGGAAGGTATAGATAAAGATTTATCGGTACCAAAAACATTAATAGGTAGGAGATGGAGAAACCAGATCAAGAAAAAAGTCTTGGTCATCCTGTGAAAGATCTGATTTCTCAATAAGGAAAGAGGTGCTCATGAAAAAAATCATCTCTTGAAATAATAATGGAATTCTTTTCAAGATCAAGCAATTTATAGCCAAGGAAAATACATGATCTAGCTCGAGTTTCAAATTTATATATGCCCTTGGATGAAGTAGAAGAATAACAAAGACAACCAAAGATTTTAGGTTGATTAAAACCCAACTTTCTTAGTTATGACTTCAAAAGGGGATTTGTTTTTCAAGATAAAGGCAGGAAGTCTATTGATCAAGTAATCCGTTGTAAAAATACAATCATCCCAAAGTTTAAGTGGAACATGAGATTAAAAAAATAAAGAACGTGCCACATTAAGAATATGTTGGTGTTTTCTCTCCACAACATATTTTTTTGTGGAGTTTCAGAGCAATAATGAAATGGCAGAATGCCTTTGGGTTGGTAAAAGGTGATGACTTTTAATTCTTGAGCATTGTTAGACCTAACCCTCTTAACTCTAGTCCCAAATTGAGTTTCTACCATTTCAATGGAAGTAGGAAAAATATGCAAGACATCTAATTTTTTCTCAAGAGATAAACCCAAGTTGCCCTAGAACTATCATCAACTATGGTTAAGAAATACTTAAAACCATCATGAGTAGGCTTAGGAAAGGGACCCCATGTGTCTATATGGACAAGATCAAAAGGGTTATCAAATGTTATTATTTTAAATAAATGGCATACATTTTTGTTTAGAATAATGATAGCCTTACAGTGAAATTCTGCCTTATTTTTCTGATTAGGTATATCTAGAATATCTTGCATATGAATAAGCTTGGACATAGAGGGATGACCTAACCTCATATGCTAAAGATCATGACTAGACACATAATCAACAAAAGAAGACTCAGTACCTTGTAAAGAGAGAGACTCAATATCCAAGAAGTAGAGACTAGCCACTTGTTTACCCATTCTAATCATTAATTCTTGAGAAGGATCCTGAATACCACGAGAAATTTCATCAAACCAAATACGACCTCCTAAGATTTGAGTAAGACAACTTACACTAAGGAGATTGAATTTGAACTGAGGGATATACAGAACATCATATAAGATCAGATTTTTATCCAACTGTATATTTCCTAGGCCAACAATGCTCACAAGAATTTCATGTTGTAAGGTAACAGCGGTATTTGGTAATGTTTTAACCGAAATGAATGAGGATTATCATGAGTAATGTGGTTAGTAGCTCTAGAATCTATCACCCAAGCATTGACAGGAGTAATGATTTGACTAATAGAGGAGAATAAAAGGCTTAGCAATCTCTGAAAAAGAACAAAGAATAGATGGAAAAAAATTACCAGAGATTGGGCCAGTTCGGGAAGAAGAAGAAGAAGAAAGCCGAGAAGCTGAGGCAAAGTGAGCCTCTGGACTAGAAATGGAGGATGAAGAGTGAAGCTTGCTACTCTGAAAATTAACCAATTATTGAATCTACATTGAAGACAGTTCATCTTTGACATAACCATTACCATATGTGGATGCAGCGACAACAACATTAGCAATCATATTTGGCTTTTCAAACTTCTTATTCTTGTAACTAGTAGGAAAGTCATGCTTCTTGTAACATTTATCCACAACATGTCCAAGTTTTCCACAAAATAAACTAGTAGGTTTAAAATTTTTTGAACAAAAGATACTGCTGAACTAGAACCTGAAATATTTTTCTCTTGATTCTGTGATACCTAAAATGCAGAAGAAATCCTCTTGATCTAAGAGATTATAAACTTCCGATAGAGATGGTAATGTTTTCTTTATTAGGATTCTATTATGGATGTGATCATAACTATCATTTAATCCCATCAAGAAATCAATAACTCTATTTGTCTCCTTTTCAGTTACTAGATCTTCTATTGTAAGTGGCACAACCTGAATACTAGATAACACTTCCCATAAAGTCTGAATATGAGTTTGATAAGAAGGTAGATCCAAGCTTCCTTGTATAAAGGAATTGATCTGGTGCCTTAGTCTGTAAATGCGAGGAAACTTAGACTTTTGAAACCTTGTGCGCAAATCTGTCCATATCTCTAATGCTGTTTTGAAATATAATAAACTAATATAGGGCTTCTTCGACACACTATTCAGTAACCAAGATTTAACCATGCTATTAGACCTACACCATATTTTGCAATAAGGATCATCTTCACTTGGCTTGACAATAGATCCATCTATGAATCCCATTTTGTTCTTAGCCTCTAAGCTAGTAGTCATAGCTATCATCCAAACAGCGCAATTTGTTCCATGTAAAGCTTCAGATGTAAGAATCAAACATGGATGATCTGAATTGTGTAGATGATACTGAGAGTGGATATTGTCAGGAGGAATTAAAACCTCAAAATGATCAAAAGTGAGTTTGTGCACATTTCGATCCATATTTGGATTATTCGGAGTAATGATTATGCGATTATACTCTTATGAATCTCCGTCAGGGATTCAAAAACATGACGACATCTCGCGAGCCTTGGGAGATGACTGAAAGTTAGAACCAGCTAGTTTCAAAGTAGATTTGCCATATTTGGACTTGCAATTTCGTTTTCCCATTGCTGAATCGAGATAAGATGAAGAGAAAACAAGAGACCAGATGAAAAATGATGAATCATTTGAAGAAATGGATGAGAAATTATGATGAATGATTATGAGATGTAAAGTTTGTTATAGATGACACTACAGAGAAAAAAGCATGTGAAATGCTCTGATACCATATGAGTAATAATCTCATTCTCATTAATCAAATCAAATGTACAAATGCGGGTTTATATACAATTTATAAAGGCCTAAACCATAAGCCAAAACATAATGAAATAATAGTGGTTTATACTAATACTAGCTCACTAACACTAATTCAAAGCATAAAATATATATAATATAATACACCTGTCGTGGTTTTGGTTGATTTGGTGCGTGTCAAATCTTATCCCACATCACCACTGTGAACCGCCTCGAATTGATTGCTTTCCCATCCTTGTTGTGCTTTTTTTGTCAATGTCTTAGGTATAGAGAGATGCTCAGTCGAAGAAGCTTGGAGTAGGCAAGTCCAATGGCCAAGTCCTTACTATGACGACAAAGCAAAGATTGAGCACTTTCCTAAGCGGTCAGTATGAGGGTTCACTGGATGATAGGATTAGGATTTTCATTAAATCATATTTTTGATTTTTTTGTTGATAGCATTTGATGTTCTTTGTGAAATTTTGGGTATGATTTTTCTTAAACTTTCGTCAATTTGTTGGTATTTGTTATTATATTACAATTGATTTGGGATATGATTTTTCTACAATCGCTTGGTTCTCACCAAAATTGGGGAATCGACATGAAAAATGAAAAATATATGTTATTACATTTTCATATTTGTGACACAATGATCCATTAGTGTTCTCCACAGAAACCATATACTAAGTTTGAACCTTGATTGGTGAGATGGCAGCGGATGGGGATTCACTGGTCTATAATCATATATATTTTCATTGCTGAGTATCATAGCTTAGTGATTGTGTTATGTTAATGCAAGGCCTCATGACATGAGTTTGAGTCCTCTTAGTGGACTTTGTAAATATGTGTAATATCGACAAAAAAATCACATATATTCTCATTTATATATATAAAAATATTTGAAATTATTCTTACATTAAGATACAAATGTGGTTCCAATTTGAGAGGTTTTTTTCATATTCATTTCTTGAACTCAACAAATTGGTCTAGTAATCCAAATTTTATAATTAGGAATAAATGCATTTGCATAAAAAATGTTTATATTTGATCCCATGTAATAAAGAAATAAAATTCACAACCGCTAAGTTATTTGCTTCTTGTTTCCATTAACAATCAATGCAAATTTAGTTAGCATCATATCATAATTATTTCGTGCCACTAATAGTTGACGATGTTTTAGTACATTATATAATTTGTTAGGTATGATCATGTAATATGTTATAGATTTATAGTCAGTGCACATTGCAAAAATATTTTTTGTTGTTTTATTTTTAAATTTTATTTGAATAATGGAAGATTCATAATACCATGTGTAAAATTTACAGATAAGAGTTGTTAGATGATATATTTTCTTAAAAACAAACAATCAATCTTTCTCTAAATAAATTCCTCTATCTTCTCTCTTCGTCTCTTTGTTTATTCCTCCACCGCTTGTAGTTTTTTTGTTGTCGGCGACCGGCCTTGTGTCGGCGTCGAGCGTATGTAATTATCGGTTTTTCTTTTTCTCTTTTTAGATCCAACCTCAGTGTATCTCTCTCCATGATTCTTCCAATGAGAAATCTTTTGTCAATCTCATAATGGTCTGTAGCCATGCATGTCATCTCAAAGTCTATCCTACCCTCCGACCATCACTCTTTCGGCGGACTCTCATATGGAGTTTTGTGTCTTGCTACAGTGCTCCATGCAGAGCTTCTCTAAGGCAGTGTTTCTATCGCCGAGATATCTGCATGCATGGAGTTTGGTCTGAATATTTGGGTCTTCGAAAGCTTTCTCGTGGTCGACTTGGAGTTAGATTGTTCGTCTGTTGGTGGTTAGTTTGTCAATTTGGCGAAGGGAACATCAATATTTTGTACGGCATCACCAATTTTCTACACCACATCTCCGATATGGATTGTTGGAAGCGGTGGCTTTTGGGTGTTCATAGTAGGCCTCTTGTGGGTGTTAATTGGACACGTAGCCTCTTAATCGTCCACATAGTCTTACTTTATTTGGTTATGTGTAGTTTTTTTGCTGTTGTTAATTTGTCTTAGTCATGTAGCTAAGTGTGTAATTACTTTTGTTGTTTGTTTAATTCGTCTTCTGGTCTTCGTTACGGTTAGAATAGTTATTCAATTAGAGCAGAACATCTACCTATTGCTGATTTTATCAGTTTTGTTGACGAGGTGTTATTTTATTTTAATAGGATTTATTCAAAGCTCTATAAGTGGGAGCTATTTTAACTCTTCTTTGGGTTTCCCTTTTGACTTTCAGTCGAATGCACTCTTCCCTATATGAGAATTAGACTATACCCTTTTATGGATTTCATCATACCTTGTAATGGTTTTGTATCTATCCTATTTGAGTTAATGTTCTAATCGCTTAATGAAATCAGTTTGACGAAGAAAAAAATGATATATTTAAAATAAAATTTTCATATAAAATAGGTAAATTTTCTCATTTAGCACAATATACCATTCTCAAATTTGTTTAATCTAATAAAACACCAAAATTGGAAAATCGACATGAAAAGTGAAAACAGACTTGCAATTCATTTAAAAAAAAAAAAACAGACATGCAAACAAACTAAATTAGATGAAACAAAAGAAATAAAAAATAGAACATAAAACGTTGGATACTTCAAGGCTCCAAATGTGTCGTTACGAGAAAATGAAGGTTTAGACAGAAAAACCATTTTCTCCATTTTTGTCAATTTTTTCTTCTATTTATTCTATTTTTCCATTACAAAAAATAACTTAAATTAGAGAGATCCGTAGATTTTAACTAATTACAAAAACCTGAGCAGGAAACGGAGAAAAGGACCAATTTACCCTTTTCTTCTTCCTCTCCTTCCCTTCTACGACGATTTTATTTTTGCCTCGGAGGAATCTCCTCCGCCGGCATTAAGTCCATATTCACGTCTTCTCTACCTATTGAAACTTTTTAAATAATGGGCACTGAAATAATTCAGCCTCATAATTGTTTGGTTGACCGGATGAGAGATCCTCCGACATCAATATTTCAACCCACGAGGAGTAATTTTCACCGGCGTCCGCCTCTCCGACCTGACCATAGGAGACGATTCGGCTCCGATGAGTTTAGAGCGACGGGTAAGGATTTTGTTAGGAGAAGAGGAGAGTCTTTTGATTCATTTTCAAACATCAAGGCTCGAAAAGTTTCTTCAAAGAATTCAACAGAGATATTAGCCGATAATATTTATGCCGGATCGTCCACTTTTGTAGTTTCTCCAGCCCCAAGCTCACTACCTTTTCCGTCGTTCTCGAGAAGAAATATTAAAAGCCAAGTCGTTGTCGTTTCTGTGGATGACTCAGCGTCTCAGGATCTGCGACGACTCCTCCGGCTGGAATTTTAACAAATGGAAATCTTGCAGGATCGTCATATATGTACCAGTTTATATATGAATATCAGAATCTTCTCTGTCACTATTTATTTAAATATATGGCCTTCCTTCGGATATTTTTATTTAAAAAGAGTGTATGAAAATCGTATCAAAAAGTATTGGGTCATATTTAGAAATAAATGTTAAATATTAACAGCTCTTTCAATTGTTCGTGTACCGTGGAGATAAAAATGAGAAGTTTGGATCCATATGTGAATAAGTTAAGATAATACTTCAGTTTAAGGTCCATGTAAAAAGATTATGTTAACATAAATGTAATAAAATTTCTTATACCGAGAAATAATTGTAACTTTGTCTACTTCAAGGCGGTTAAGGGTGTCAATAGATTAAATTCAATGGATCCGTCCAATTTAATCCAAGTTGAATTTTATAGTTATAATATATTAGTGAATTTAATTGGCAGATGAACTAAGTCGAAATGTTTTAAATTTTATGATTGATAAATTTTTTATTTAGTAATTTTTTATATCTTTTACATTCATCATCACCATCATTGTGATCATCATTTATGGTCCACGTTAACATTACATTTTTGAAACTTTGAAAAAACGTTTTTGTACAATCATTTTGAACTTTTCGTCAAAGAAACAATGTTATGTTTTTTTTTTCTTGGTCCATCATTTTTTTGTTTTCTTATTTTATAACTGATTTTTGGTTTGTTTCTCATATTGATAATCATATATATATATTTGAATAAGATGTTTTCAACCTCCATTGGAAAAAAAGCAAAGATTCGTGATCAATATGCACAACTTGTATCTAAGGCAACATTAAAAAAAGAAACTAAAAGTACATCATCTTAAACCAAATAACTCATGTTCCAAGAAATACATTGCATTTGTATATTGTAAAAAAATGTCATAGTTTTTTTAATCGATTTTTGTTTTTGATGTTACTCGGTCTGTTTATGTATGTTGGGTTTTTTTAATACATATGTTATATAGTTGATACTTAAATGAAGGCATTGTTGGTACGGTTTATAACCAATTGGATAGAGGTAATTAACTCTTAATTAGATTCATAACTTAAATAGTTTAAAATTAGATTTATAAGTAAATAACTCCCTTAATTTTGATGTAAATATTGGTTGAACTATTTTCTTGATTCCCCTTTTCAAGATCATCCCATCATAAACCTTCTGGTACACCAACATTTGGAATTCTCAGTTGATGAACTCGTCGACATCATTTTCGTGTCAAAAGCTGAAAAATTTGCACTTATCATGAAGATGTCAGTATCGGTAAACACGCTAAAATTTTTTTCTTGATGATCGAAATGATGTATAATTTTTGTAATTAATCTACCTAAAATTTTTATTTTATATGTTAGGATGGTTATAGGGAGAAAAGATTTAAAAAAATTTTCCAAACAAGAATGGATTGATATCGTGTTGTCTTAATAGTGGATCGGATAGTTACATAAGATTATGAAAATTATTTGTATAGATGATATTTTTTAGTTACAGTTCTGAGTTTTCTTTAGATTTTTCAAGTTACATACAAGTTTGAATATTTAATATAGCTAACAAAATTAATGTAATTTTTTCATGGATCTTATTATATCCTCGAGGAAAATAGTTACTCACCCTCACAAAATGCTCTTTATTGGCTATGGAACTAAAAAAAAGAAGGGATGTTATTCACCATATATTAATATTCGTGTATGGTGTTGGATGGGGATGCAAGGGTTATATCAAAATCTTCATCCAAGAAAATTGTTACATTTTTTTTTTGTTTTTGAGAGGATATGTAACAATATATCTCCATATTCAGAGAAGTATAGACTTTTATTTGGTATTTGTGATATATTATATTGTACATTGGGTTTTTTATTGTGAATACACAAAATAATATTGGTCGTCCTTTTTATACTATGAATCTAAGAAAAATGTAAGTAAATTGTGTATTCAATTTAATTAAGGTGAAACTGTAATTATGTTTTGTCTTTGTAATACAACAAGATCACTTGTTTAAGTGGGTGGAATAAGAAACTCTTACAGAGGCAGGGGATGTAGTGCCTAAATTTGAAATCTTTTCTATTTGAACAATGCAATGTGAAATGTGTGGTTGAAAATTTAAAGTTGAGGCTGCTAGAGTTGAAGGATGAACAATTATTGATAAAAAGTAAAATATGGAAATTTAATGCCACAGTCAAGTGCATGTTGGTGTATGTAAGTTTAATGAACATGACTATGTTTGGGCATGGGAAATGGTAAACTGAGATAGTTCTTCCATTTTAAATGAGTAATTGTATTTTTTTTTTAAGTTGTTGTTGTTTACGTGGAAGACTCAGCGTATCAGAATCTTTCGCGACTCCTCCTACTGGATTATTTGACCTATGAAAAACTTGCAAAAATCGTCAGATATTTAATGGTTCATATATAAATCTCATAATCTTTTTTGTCTTCTGTTTCTTTGAAAATTGTAAGAATATACAAAGATTTGGATCTCTTATATGAGAGAGTTTCGTTGGTGGACAATTCCTTTTGTCTCGATTACGAAGTTTAACGACGGCGATAAACATAGTAGTTGACAGAGTCAAGCAACTATTTTGCCGGCAAAACCGCTCTTCTTCCCAGAGACGATAATGGAAAGCGTGAAAGAATCCATAAAGAATCAATGATGATTGTATTTGTTCCTCCTCAACGCCTCTCCGATCTGATATGTCGAATCTGATGAAGAAGTTGTTGTCAATTGCATCTATGTGGAGAATCAGATGGATTCTCGTAGTTTAGGTATGGAAATGGCTCCAGTGATCATGTGGAGAGCATACAATAGGCCTGAATCTTATCGATAATATAGGAGACGCCTTTCGAGGAGTCCTAAGAAAAACATCGACTTTCAAAACGCTTTTCGATGTGACTTGCTCTCAAGTAAACAAAACACTTAGTCTCTCATACACTTGAAGAAAATTTTCAATTATGATCATTATCATCTTTCATGGTTTTACAGTTGATGGAGAAGGTCTTGATGCATCTTCATCAATTCCATTAAATGATATTGCTCAAGTTGATTTTGGTGCAGTTGAGGTTATACAATGCTTACTTGCACATCACAATGGGATTTTCACTGATAAAACAAGATTGTATGGAGATGAGACAAAATCTTTGTATGATGATTCGATTCAAGTCAACGATAAGAGCAAGAAAAAATTGATAATGTTGTCAGTCACATACTAACTTGTCAATTAGAATATAATTTTTCCATCAAAATAAGATCAGTGGACGATATTTCAGATAACATTATAGAATAATATATATGAACGAAAAAGGACCAAATATTGGTAACAAAAAAACCAAATATTGGTAGACATATATCTAGGGACAAAATTAATGATAAAAATATCATTAAGGTCAACACTAATTCATTATACAACACATAATTTACGAAAATATTGGTTTACTTTTTTTGGTGCACTAACATATTACTAAAGCACACTAACAAATGTTAATGATATCAACCGCAAGGAAAGTAAGTTGACGCAAATTTAGAATTTAACAAATATCACAATACCACAAGTTAATGGTATTTCTTGACAAAAATTCATGAATATGGTTATTTTTTGAAATATTGTCCATGAATTATTGTAATTTTGAAAATTTCTCTGAAAAGTATGGGGTTAAAACTAAAAATAAATGTTACATATTAATGGCTCTTTCTATTGTTCGTGTAATGTGGAGATTAAAAATTATGAAAATTGGGATCCAAATGTCAATAAATTAAAATATACGAAAAAGTAACAATTACTTTAGTTTGTAGTCACCAAAAAGATATTATCAATTTAACAGGTATATATAAAAAATTATGTAAAAATAAACGATTTTGGTTATATTAACGTAAATGTAATTAAAGTTTTTGTGCCGAGAAACAATTGTAACATTTTCTATTTCAAGATGGTTAGGGATGTCAATGGGTTAAAAACAATAGATCAATCCAATCTAATTTAACTCATTAAACTAATGAGTTGAAACTTTAGTTCTAATAGATGAATATAGTGGGATGATAAATTGAATAATATTGAGTTGAAATTTTTAAAATTTCAATGAGTTATAAAGTTGTAATTGATAAATATTAACTTATTAACTTTTCTTTATCTTTTACATTCGTCATCACCATCATTTGTCATTATTATTCATTATCATTACATTAAGAGAAAATCAATATCATTGACATTATTATTCACCATCATAACATTAAGAGAAAATGAATATCATTAGACCAACATAACATCACCATCGTCATAACATATTTTTCACCAAAAATTTCATGCGAAATAATTTTCAAACAACATTGGTTTATCAAAATTTTCATCCAGAGTTTTCTAGCCAAATTTTTGTGCCAAAATTTTTTTCACAAAAATTCCATGTTAAAAATTCCGCTAATTGTTTTCGATAGATATTCTTACAAAAAAAATTCCCAAAAAAATCTTCAATCTAAAATTTTCTACCAAAATACTTATGTGAAGAACTTTCTTAACAAACTTTTCTTGCCAACAAATTTCCCAAAATAAACTTTCTGTCAATTTTACACACCAAATTTCATGCACAAGAAAATCTTTGTGATTTTAATTATAAATGCAACTCTCAAAAATTCTCGGTCAATGTTTTATGCCAATTTCCTCGCAAAAATTCGAATTCTAAGATTTTTTCTACCAAAATATAGAATTTAAAATTAAAAAATTCAAAATATTCTCATGTTTGAATGATGATAATCATTAAAATGAAGTTAGTGATATAAAAGGTATGATGAAGTAGTGATGATGCTATAATTAATAATTATGATAATTATTTAAATGATAATTAAATTATTATAAATAATTCATTAAATCCAATAATCTAGTAATTTAAATGAGTTATGAATTGATCCAAACCATTTTTTTAATAAATTAAGTTAACTCATGAATATTAAACCGACATTTTATTTGAGTTTTAGTTGGTTTGATTTGGGTTATCCACTTTGAGATCTTTACGTGTGGTTTGGAAAATTTAGGAATTTTAATAAAATCGTGAACCAACGAGTTATAAAGTTCTTCAAAGATCTCTTCTTTTACAATCTTCGAGCATATAACTTATAGGATTGTAGCTAATATATAGTAGTTTCTCTACAAAGATCTAATTAGGCAGCTCCTCCAAATTATGAACCAATAACTGTGATTTGTTATTCCTTATTCAGAAGGAAAAAATATATAGGAACAATTTCAACTTAAGTGTTTCTATAATAATGTTTTTGAAGTGTTTTATTGTGCTAATTATGAGTTAGTATGTGAATTTAAAGTATTTTTGAAAGTGTGGATAATATTTATGTTTATTTTCTTATATATTTAAAATTATTTTGATCTAATTTTTGAAAATAAAATAATGTGATTCTAATTTTTTATTTGTTATTTATTTTTATGATTTTAATAATTTCCTAAAAATTGTAACAATTTCTTGAATTATTTTTATGATTTTTAAAATTTTTTGTATTATTTAATTTTAAATAAACATAATTGTATAATAATCATCAAAAAATTCTACTAAAAAATTTTATTATTATTAGTCGCTTCACGATCAGGATTACTACTTTAATTGTTCTATTTAGAGGGTTAGAAGTATATATTTTATGTTGTCTGTGACCATGATTTAAATAAACTTGGTGTTACAAAATTGTTGTTTAGACCATTTTGTGATTTTGTCAGCNGGGGGGGGGGGGGGGGGGGGGAGATATGAACTTCTGGACTTCTAGTAATTATCTTTCGTTTTTGGGTTTGTATGTTCTTCCTCTCTTTTTAGCAATTTTAGGTAATAATACGTTAGGTGATAAAAAGATCTTGCTCTCTGATAAGGCCAGAGAGGAGTGACTAGTTCCTGGTCCAAAGTTATAGTTTTTGTTGTTGTTGGTGTTGTCTATCATTTTTTTTTTCTTTTTTTGTAATAGTAAGTTTCTTTCTCATATTGCTAACCATATTTATTTGAATAAGATGTTTCCAGTTCTCATTGGAGAAAAATCGAAGAGTAGTAGTCAATAGGCACAACTTAAATCTAATATAGTAGAAATAGAAAGAAAATTGAAGCCACATCGTCATCACAAACTAGAGAATTCACGTTCCAAGAGGTACTTTGCATTTGTTTATAGTTAAAAAGATTTATAGTTTTTTGGAATTGGTTAATGTTTTCAATGTAGCCCGTCTATTTATTTATGTATGTTGGATTGTTTTAAGTATTTATGTTAAGTATAGTTGATATCCTTCTCGAGGATTGTAATTTAAATGAAGGGTTATTGATTTCATTTATAACCCATTGGATAGAGATAACTAACTCTTAATTGATTTATAACTTAAGTTGTTTAAAATTTTAGATTTAAAATTAAATAACTCGCTTAGTTTTGTCTTAGACCTTTGCTATGTTATTTGCCTAACTTTTCTTGTCCAACCTCATCACAATATAGATATACTGGTACAATAACATTTGGAGTTTTCAGTTGATGAACTCATCGACATCATTTTCATATTCGAAACTGAAATTTTGCAGTGGCTAATTTATAAATGGTTTTCGACCATATTGCTAACGTTGGAGTCATGAAGATGTCAGCTTCTAGAAATATGGTAAAATTTTATATGTTATGTTTTCTTTATAATTAATATACACAAATTTATTATTTTATAGGTTACACTAGTTATGTTGGAAAACGAGTTAAACAAGTTTTTGATATCAATCAAAATTTGACAGCCTCATATGTATATAATTACTTTAGTTGTAGTTTTCGCAAGCATATTATTAATTTAAGATGCATAGAAATTGTATAGAAGTAAAATATTTTGATTATGTTAACATAAATATAATTAAATTTTTTTGTGCCGAGAAGCGGTGAAAACATTGTATTTTTCAAGACAGTTACGGGTGTCAATGAGTTAAAATCAATGGATCAATTCAATCTAATTCAACCTCATTAATCTAATGAGGTGAATCTAGCAGGTCTAATGGATTAATGAAAATAATAAGTTCATTACCTGAATGGATTGAGTTGAAATGGTTTAGGGTTTAGGGTTTAGGGCTGCCGCTTCTTTCCTTTAATACCTTGCTCCTCACGGCTTTGCAACGCGCCGCCCATGACGGAAGCGGCGGACGGACAACGTGCTTCAACCTCCGGTGTCGTGACTCCTTATTCTACTTCTCCATCAGTTCCTTTGGTCTCATGGTCAAACGTAGTCTCGTCCTCTGCCATTAGTCATGGCGGTGATCAAGCTCCATTTATTCTCTCTAATGGCGTTGCATCAACTACAATACCTAAGCACCTGCTCGACAATCCTCAGCCACTTTGGGCAAATTTCTTGATTGGTCATTTCATTGGTCCGGTTCCACACATAGGAAAAATACACGCGAGTGTTAATCGCCTATGGAATCGGGATGGAAAAGGAAACAAGATTGATGTTGAAATCTTGCATGATGACTCTGTTCTTCTTAAGATTACTTCTGCGGAAACGCGGTCTCTAATTACTCGTAAACGTTACTGGCATATCTAAGATATTCTACTTGTTGTGCAGGATTGGAGCCCATCTAAAGCAGCAACAAAACCAGATTTATCATCAATTCCCCTCTGGGTCGATATTCAAAATGTCTTGGACTATCTATTCTCGCATGCTGGATTACGTTTCCTTGGTGATATTGTCGGTGTTGCTCAGAAACTTCATCATTCTACGGAAAAGTGTATGCGACTTGATGTGGCACGTGTTCTAGTGGTAGTTAATCTCGACAAGGAACAAATCCACTCTATTAACTTGGGAAATGATGTGCCTCCGGTGCTTGTAACCTACCCTTGGTTACCTTCCAAATGCTCTCTTTGTAGTTCATGGGGACACAAGCACATGGATTGTAAGAAGAAGCAGCCTTCAACATCAATTGTTCAGCCTTCAATTACCCCTCTTGTCTCTGCATCTCCAGCCTCGGCGATATTTACAATAACTCCACCAATCACTACTCCAATTTCCACTATGCCGATGACTACTTCTACTCTAGCTACCAATAATTTAATTGCTTCTCTGCAAATCCATGACTCAATTGTTCCTAACAATGTTCCTATTCTTCATGTGGCATGTCTTGAAGCTTCTGGTGCTGCTGTAACTGGCGACATCAACCCCCTCACATCGACTGCTCCGGTGCCTCCTTCACTATCCATTCCCGTTCAAGTTCATATTGTCGTCACAACATCAATTTCACCTGCTACAGTTTCACTAATGGATCCGGCTATGGAATCCTTGCCTCCTCTTAATACTTCATCTGTCTCTTCAGCAATTGGTGTTTCGACAATTGATGCTTCTTCTGTCTCGAATGTAATGGACTCTCCTATCTATGCACCAGACGTGCCTCTTCATTCTGAATGATCCGTAGTAGCTCGATATGGGCGTTCGTCTTCTTCTCCACCACCTCCTCCACCAGTAGTCACAACCTCTGCTTCATTTTCACCATCTCGGTTCTTTGTTCTCGGTGATGATAATGAAGATGACTTGGAAGAGGGACAAATCAGTGATACCACATATTCTACAGCCACTACCCTCCTTGGTAATGTTGGTGTTTCTTGTTATCTTGTCAAGACAAAAGGAAAACAGCAAGACCAACCAGCCATTGTTGCCTCCCGAAAACTCTCTAAACATGCGACTGCCAAGAAATCATCACATGTCTCCTTTCGGAGGCACTAGTGGTTATGTCAATTTTTTCTTGGAATACTCGGGGTTTTAATCAATCCTAGAAATATGATATTGTCCGGCATTGGATTCGCTCCACCAACCAACAATTTGGTTGTTTATTGGAAACACGTGTTCAACTAATAAATTTTCCGATTTATTTGCAGGCAGCCCTACCGGGGTGGAACGCAATTTCAAACTACAATGTCCATCGGCTTGGACGCATTTGGGTTTGCTGGAAACCGGGTCTTGTTGTTACGCAATTACTTGTGACGACACAAGTTATATCAGTTCTTGTCACTTTGGAGTCTGGTGATGTTACTCTAATTTCTTGTGTCTATGCTTCGAATTTTCAGGTAGAGCGGGTACATCTCTGGAGAGCGCTCCGTGAAACATGCTATCTTTGTGGCGCTCAATCCGTTCCTTGGATTATCTGCGGGGACTTTAACAAAATTCTATCTATTTCTGAGGATTCTAATTCTCTTTCTCAAACTCAACATTTAGGAATGATGCAGTTTCAGGATTTCATACATCATTGTGACTTAGTTGATTTGGCTTATGTAGGTCCTTACTTTACTTGGTGGAACCATCGTGAGAATGATCCCATTGGCAAGAAGCTTGATAGAGCCCTGGTAAATGATACATGGACCTCAATGTACCCCCGCGCATTTGCAGCGTTTTGAGTCCAATGGCATCTCTGATCATGCTCGATGCGTTATTCATTTATCCTCACCTACAGCCTCTAAAGGTAAGCCGTTTAAATTCCCAAACCATCTTATTGATAGCCCATCTTTCTTGCAGGTTATCTCGGATGCTGACAATCCCACTCCCCTCATTCATTCTCATCTCGCTTTGAAGTTCCTCCACAACAAGCTCAAATCCCTCAAATTCCACCTGCGACATCTCAATGCCGCCTCTTACAGCGATATCAGCACTCGTTCCTGGTGGCTTATGATCACCTATGCGCTTTACAAAAATCAGTCCTTCTTGACCCATCATCCGCAAACATGGCTCTCAAATCCGAGGCTGCTCACTCTTGGCGTGCTCTTGCTCTTGCTGAGGAGAAGTTCTACAAACAGAAATCCCGCATCACTTGGCTCTGGGAAGGTGATCACAATACATGATTCTTCCATCGGGTAGCGACATCTCGTGCATCCCGCAATACTGTCTGGTCCCTTTCCTCGCCCTTAGGAGACGTGGTCACAGAGTCCAAAATGATTAAAAAAGTGGCAGTCGGCCATTTTAAAGCATTTCTCCAGACAACCGTCCCAGTCATTCCCCTATCTTCACCGTCCCTTGCCGACCTCATCACATATCGCCTACCTGACTCTCTTTCTGCAGTCATTACAAGCCCAGTCTTAGCATCGGAGATTCAGTCCACACTGTTCTCTATGCCCTCCAACAAAGCACCAGGTCCTGATGGGTATACTTCTAAATTTTATAAGGCTTCTTGGTCTATTATTGGCTCTTATTTTGTAGCTGAAGTTCAGTCGTTTTTCCTCTATGGTTTTCTACCTCGCGGTATCAATGCTACCTTGGTTACGCTAATACCCAAGGGGGATAACCCACAGTCGATTCGCGACTATCGAGCCATCTCTTGCTGCAATGTCATCTACAAGGTGATATCCAAAATTCTGGCTAATAGGTTGAAGCTGAGTCTCCCGGCCCTTATAGAGCCCAATCATAGTGCTTTCGTTCAGGGTCGATTACTTCTAGAAAATTTTTTACTAGCTTCGGAGGTAGTGAAAGATTACCATAAGCCCACGCTCTCTTCCCGCTATACCTTAAAGCTGGACATCTCAAAAGATTTTGACACATTGAACTAGGGTTTCATCATTGCGGTACTTAGGGCCATGGACTTCCCTTCACGATTCATCCATTGGATTTATCTTTGCATCTCCACCGCCACTTTCTCTATCGCCATCAATGGTGAATCAGCAGGATATTTCCCAAGTTCTCGAGGCATTCGCCAAGGTTGTGCCCTATCCCCATATCTCTATGTCATTGCTAACAATGTCTTGTCTCTTCTTCTTAATGTTGCTGCAGGTTCTGGTCGTTTTGGATACCATCCCCGTTGTCGGATCTCGGTTTGAATTATTTGTGCTTCGTTGATGATATTTTGATCTTCTCGGACGGTGAGCTCTCATCCCTCACGGGAATCATTGGTGTCATGAACGACTTTGGGCAGGCTTCGGGTCTCACCCTTAACTTGTCTAAATCTACAATCTACATCGCCGAGACTCCAGGCTCAGGTTTGATCTAATATGTCGAATCCTTGGGTATTCTCCGAGACTCACTCCTGGTTCGGTATCTTGGTCTTCCCTTACTCACCAAATCTCTTACCTCTCTTGACTATGTGCCATTAATTGTTAAAATCCGTACGCATATTAATCCATGGTCTGCTAAGTTACTCTCTTTTTCAGGGCATCTTCAACTTATTAAGTTAGTGGTTGTGAGTACAGTCAATTTTTTGCAATCGGCGTTTCGCTTGCCTAAGCAGTGTTTATGTACTATTAACAGTCTTTGCAGTTCTTTTCTTTGGTCAGGAACAGCAACAAATCACCACATATCTAAAGTAAGTTGGGAGGATGTATGTCAGCCAAAAGACGAAGGCGGTCTCGGGATTCGACGTTTTGAGGACACCTCCGTTGTTTTCTCTCTCTCGCTTATCTGGCGGCTTTTCTCAGGCACACCTTCTCTTTGGTCAGCCTGGACGCGTCATTATCTTCTTTGCCACTTTACTTTCTGGGACGTCGCAGACTCATGCAGGGGTTCATGGATGTGGCGTAAACTCCTCAAAATTCAACCATTGGCATCTACCTTTCTTTGATTCGAGCTCTGCCACGGACACAATGCATCTTTCTGGTATGATTCCTGGTCCACTCTTGGTCCTCTTATTGACCGTGCAGGTGTGGCGGGTTTTCGGGAACTAGCAATTCCCCAATCCGCATCGGTAGCAGAGGCCACTACTTCCACCAGGTGGCGTATCCATCGTTCTCGGAGTATTCCGCACCGACTCCTTCATGATCTAGTCACGGCCCTTCCCCTCCCCAATCCCAAAGCAGGAGCGGATATTCCTTTATGGAAGCATGGACAAGATCTATACAAACCGGTTTACTCATCCAAAATGACCTAGGCCCAGATACGCACTTCTTTCCCTCGCATTAGTTGGGCTAACTCGATTGATTTTCCCATCATATTCCCCGTTATGCGTTTGTTTCTTGGCTTGCTATCCTTGACAGGTTATCGACGGGTGTACGAATGCGTGCCTGGGGTCTACAACAATCATGCACACTGTGTGGCGAAAGAGATGAGACTCGCGATCACCTGTTCTTCGCCTGCCCATACTCATTCACCGTATGGACTGACCTGACTAGTTCTATACTTCCCGGACTCATCACCCCAGATTGGACAGCAACACTCTTGCTTCTTCGTCGTCGAACACTGAACGCCATGGACAGTGTTCTTATCTGCCTTTGTTTCCAGACAACAATCTGCTATCTCTGGCATCAAAGGAATGGCTGAAGACATGGACGCTCTCCCATCACGACTGCTTTACTCTGATCTTTCATCACGCAAACGATCACCAACAGGCTCGAGGGTTTATCTTACCTTTCTACTTCAGCTCTACATGCTANCCCCCCACCTTTTCCGATCTAGCTCTATCGGCATATTGCCTTATAGGGTTGTACTCTTTTTCCTCATTCTAGTTTTGTCCCATTGGGTTTTCTAGAATGAGGTTTTAACGAGACAACCCGGCATCCTAACTTTTCCTATTTTCTGTACAAGTTGCTTTGCTACTCTTTTTTGTACATAAACCTTTTTCCTTTTGATATATAAATTTAACATTTCATCAACAAAAAAAGAAATTGTTCAAATTTATATCGGTGATAGAGTTGTAACTGATGAAATGTCAACCTACAAATTTTTCTTTATCTCTTACATTCATCATCACCATAATTGTTATCATCATTTGTCATCATACATTAACATAAAATCAACATCATTACATCAACATAACACAATACCATAAATTTTTCGCCAAACAATTTCCGATAAAATATTCATGCAAACAAATTTCGAAACAATTTTGTCAAAATTTCTTGCCAAATTCAAGCCAACCAATTTTCCACAAAATATTTCATGATGAAAGTTCCAGCTAAATTCTTTTCCCAACACATATTCATGCCAACAAATTCCCCGAAAAAAATTCGTACCAAAATATACACACCACACTTCTCACATATATAAAGTTTTTGATTTCATTAGATGCAACTCTTGGAAATTAATAGGTCAATAATTTTCTCTAGTATTCTCACAAACAATCATATTTCTATAAATTCTATCTACCAAAATATACATTCTAAAACAATTCAAAATTTTCTCATATATAAATGATGAAAATCATTATTATAAAGTTGGTGATATGAATGTTATGATGATATTGCTATAATTATTAATTATGCTAATCATTTAAATGATAACTAAATTATTATGGATAATTTATTAAAATCAATAATACACTAATTTACATGAGTTAAGGGTTGATCCCAGTGGCGAAATTAGAAGGAAAAAAATTGTTCGAGGGCAAACTATTTATTCTCTTATGCATTATATATATAATAAAAATATTTACCATAATATTATTATGTAAATCTACAGAAATCATAAGTTTGTATACATAAAAAACTTAATTTAATAGTTTGTTGAGAAAATATAAAGTATATATTATAAGAATTCATTTATACAACATGCTCTTACTATATTTCTCTAATAACTAAATCTAATATATAAGAAGTTATATGTTAGCACATAAAAATATCATTTACCACTAATACTTATAACCAATTAAAATAATAGACAAAATTTGAAGATGAGTTACTTTGGTTTGTTTCCACCACGCCGCAACATGACTGCGAAATTTTATTGCTGCTAAATAAGCACGTCGATTAGGTGGTACCTGTTTGAATTCAAAAAAAATTTCGGCAGTGGTGAACTCCACTATGGACTTCTGGAATATCCACTTTGAATCCAACTTCCCAGCGATCATGATAATTATCTTTACCAAAATCACATCGGTTGTGGTTTTTTTTGTTGATGATGATTGCGGTTTTCATGGATTTGATTGTTATCCAAATGGTTGTTGTCTTAGAGATCATGCCCTTCATTTTCGGCTTATTGATTCCTTTGTTGAAGGCTATAAATGATTTTTTCACCAAGTGCTTGAATGTTCTCCTGGATAGAAGATGTGATGGTGCTTTGTATGTTTTCTTGCATAGCAAGAAGTGTACTACGCAACTCATTCCAATTGAAAACAGGAGGTGCGTCACGATTATCGTCCTTAGGGTTATCTGGTTGTTTCTTCGGTAGCATGAAGCTAAGAATGATTAGGGTTTGAGAAAGATACTCTCTTTTACGGGGTTGTGAATACTCTTCACCGTGCTTGTTAAAGCTCGTTTCTTAAACCGAATCCTTTATTAAAAATTAATCAATGATCCTAAAAACCTAAGACAAATAACCATTTATAAATCCCTAAGTCATTTTTGGCGATCATTTTGACGTTTATTAGGCACTAGATTATACATGAGCACAAGCGATCATCCTCGGACTGATGGTCAAACTGAGGTGACTAATTTCTCATTGGGTAACCTTCTTCATTTTCTTGTCAGCGATAACATTAAGTCATGGGATCATCGGCTTGGACTAGTTGAGTTTGCCCACAACCATGCTCTCAATGGCACACTTGCATTCTTCCCGTTTCAAGTCGTCTATGGCTTAATTCTTCGTTCCCCTTTTGACCTTGCAACTACTCTGGATTTAACTCGCCATCATGGGCGTGCTATTTATTTTTTTGATGACTTGACGAAGCTCCATTATGTTGCGCATGATAATCTTGAAAGTAAGGTAGCTAAGTACAAGGAAGATGCTGATAAGAAGAGACGTGAAGTTTTATTTGTTCCATGCGATATGGTGTGAGTCGTCCTTACCAAGGATCTTTTTGCACCAGGAGACTATAACAAGTTAAAGAAGCACACAGTAGGTCCGTTGAGGATGCACCAACCCAAATGCATGTCGTGTTAAGCTGCCTTTGCATCTTCGTACGTCCGATGTTTTCAATGTATGTCACTTATTACATTTGTGTGGTGACAATGACTTACCATATTCGTGGAAGAATCATCTCCCACCTGGAGAGACTGATGCAACATAGGAACTACCCATCTGCACGTTTAATTTTGATTTTCACACATGCACATGTTTTGCATGTGAGGTTTTTGTTTTCGTTTATACACATGCATATGTCTCGCATATGATTTAATTATGTTTATTTTCCATTTTTATTTCTTTTAGTTATCCTTGTTTGACAAGGCTAGGGTTTTAGAGCTTTATAAATAGTTATTTGTCTTAGGTATTTGGGATCATTGATTAATTTTTGATAAAAGATTTGGTTTTAGAAACGAGCTTTTACAAGCACGGTGAAGAGTATTCACAAACCCCCGAGAAAGAAAGTATATTTCTCAAACCCTAATTATTCTTAGCTTCTGCATGTCTACCAGTTATCCACTTTAACACTCTTATGTATGGTTTGGACAATTTAAGAATTATAATAAAATCGTGAAAATCCGAGATATCAAATTCTTCAAAGCTCTCTTCTTTTACAATATTCAGGCACACACCTTAAAAGCTTGAAGTTATTATATAATAGTTTATCTTTATAAATTGTACATACAAAGATCCAACTAGGCAACTTGTCTAAATTAGGAAGTAAAAATCAGCCAGGATTTGATTTTGTACAACCAGGATTTGATTCTATTTATTTGTACACCAAGATATTACAAAACATGAATGATCTATCCTGGCTGATTTGGCCAAAGAATATACTTCAGAGTTTAAAGTTCTACATATTTTACAGAAATTAGAGGTACAAAGAAGGCTAGATAAGATATCCGAATAGAAGGTGCGTATGGTAGATCGACATGTTTTCGTCCGTTGGAGGTGTCGAGGAGTTTGAATTTGCCCTGCCACTACAAGGAACTAGCAAATTCCTGACGGTCAAAATCCGTCAGGAATCCGTTGGAAATGGACATTTCCAACAGATTTTTGACGGATTTTGACCGTCGGATGTAGATCGCCAGTTTTCGAAATTCCGTCAGGAAATCTGTCAGGAATTTCTGACGGAAAAATCCGTCAGGAATTACCAACGGATTTTTTCCGTCAGGAAATTACCAACGGATTTTTTCCGTCAGGAATTACCAACGGATTTTTTCCGTCAGGAAATTTATTCCCAACGGAATTTGTGACGATATTTTCCGTCATGAATTACCAACGGAATTTGTGACGGAAATTAAAAACCAGATTTTTTAAAATTAATAAAATTCTAATTTAAAATTAATAAAATTAATAAAATTAAAATTAAAATATATATAAAATTAAATTTCAAAACATTGTTTAAAAAAAGAAACATAAAATAAAATTGTTATAGAAAAACCCCC
>OVBE01002133.1:0-32120 GCA_900406425.1 Iberis pinnata | reverse complement strand
AGGATTAGACATTTTTGTAAGATGTAGGTTGTGAATGTGTGAAAAATGGGGTGTGGGAGTTCTGGTTTTATAGAAATTTTTATGACGGATTATCCGTCAGGATTTACGAATGTAACCGTTGGCAACGATCACATTAACAGATATGTTGTCAGGTCAATTTCCTGATGGATTTCTCATGGAATCGTGACGGATTTTTCCGTCATGAATTTATCCGTCAGGAAATCCGTAGGGAAATCCTTACGGATATAAATCCATCAGGTTTTTTCCCTACATAACTAAATCCGTCAGGATTCCGTAAGGATTTCCTGACGGATCTAAATCCGTCAGTCCCTCCGGTCACTTTCTCAGTTGTTTTCTTGTAGTGTTATTTCAAAACTTTTGGCTCTAATCTACACCTCATTTTGAGATAATTTTATTTCTTGACTATGATATGTAAACAATATATATATACCTTATGTCAATATAATACTTGTGAGACTCACAAGATGTCATGTACATATCAAATTTTCGAATTGTATTATTTGAATTCTAATTAAGTTTTGTATTCCAAATGTTTATTGTAAAAATATTTGATGATATGTATTCAAATACAAAATTTATGTCTAGTTGAGTTCATTATATAATGATAGATTTAAAATTGTAATTAACATGCATTGATAAGATTTGGCTATCAAATGTGTGCTTGTTTGTTTAAAATTTGAATTTATTTTTGTTTTTTTTATATATTTAATCTACAAAATCCATCTAATCTATAATTAATCTTATATATATTAAAAGAGAAGAATTTGAACCTTATTTGGCAGCACCACAATTTTTATTTTTTACATGCTCTAAAGTTTTTCGAATTTATTTTTAAGTTTAAATTTTGATGCATTTATTGTAGTTTTTTGTTTCTTTTTACTTGATAATTTTAATGATAGTTATCTCGATAACGTAAGTTAAATCTCCACTTGTATTATTTTATTTTTTAGTTTTGTTATCTACTTTTATTATTTCATATTTTAGTTTTGGTAAGAAATAACTATATAATATAAAACTAACAATCATTATTTTCTATATATGTTACCATTTCAAATTTTAGAGTTTATACATATATTACTCCATTTAGTTAGAAATAATAAAACTATGTTTTAAAAATCTCACATCATACAAAAAATGAGTAATAATAACCTAAAATCATATTATGAATACATTAAAATAATGATAAATCACAATAGTCCAAATTCGGATTTACAGATTTAGTTCATTTTTTAGTTAAATTGAATAATTAAAACAAACACAAAAACAACTAAAATATTTTAAGGTGAAATTTAAATTTAATATGTACTTCATAAAAAATTAAAAATATCGTACTGTTATAATTTGATTTTTTTCAAGTATGTTAAATTTATGAAATATTTAAAATAATTTTATCAGAGAAGTTGACAAATTTAACTTGAAAAATTTAAACATGATAATATACACAAAAATATTAAAAATGATAATCTAATTTAAATTTTTAATCTTTAATAATTTATTTAGTTTATTATATTATTATAAATTTAATAAATATAAATATATATATAATATTTCTAAAATAAATATATAAAAATTTTAAATAAAAATATTTTTATTAAACTGATCTCATGTATAACATGGACATCATCTAATATATATAATACATAAAAGCATAATTACACATAATCAAACTTAAATAGAAAATCATAAAAAGATAGACTTTTGTTTGACTAAATATTTTAGATACTATTTTGGTTTTTGGATAAGATATGTTTCTATAAACTAAATATATTCTCTATTTATAGTTGTAAAACTATCATTCTATATATAAAAAATAGTCAACACAAAATGATGATAAATACCCAAAAAGATGAATGATAAACAAACTCAAAAAAAAAAAAAAAAGAGATTTTGTAACGTTACAAAACCCCTCAAAACATGAACAAACTATTCACAATATGTCTCATTTTTCTGAGTCTATGTATCGAAAATACAATTGGAGTGAGTAAACTTGTGGTCAAGAACGAGCTACAAAACAAAGTTTTAGGTGTGCGTTGTAGATCCAAAGACGACAATCTTGGTGATCTCAAATTGGGTGTCGGCCAAAGTAAAGGTTATGAATTTAACGATAATGTTTGGAAGAGCACACTTTTTTGGTGTAATTTTTGGAAAGGACCTGATTTTAGAGTTCATAAAAGTTTTGATGCATACAAATCTAAGTGGAAAGCAGAATATGGACCAACATATACATGGATAGCAAGAGAAGATGGAATTTACTATATGCAAGAACCAAATGGAGACCCTCTAGAGAAAAGATATGATTGGGATCCTCCAGCTCTTTAATATGATTGGGATCCTCCAGCTCTTTAATCGTAAACATTCATAATTATTTTAAGATTTTAGAGGTCAGAGATTTGTTGGGATTAATTTCTTAATAAAAATTTTATGATATAAATGTCTGATAACTTATACATATTAATTTATTACAAAAATTGAAATATTTGTCTCTTGAAATGTCTCATCTATCTGTAGTGTTATTTGTCTATGTTCTTATTCATTGGTAAAAAATAATATTTGACCAATATGGTGATTTGTAATCAAATTCACATATAACTATTTGGATTAAAATCTATGTATAGATGTTGTTGGAATACAGTTCACGGTATATTGTTTATTCAAATTCATCAAGTAAATTTTATGAGAGATGACGTCTAAAGTCGGTTATGAAATTTCAAAGGTCATATACTTTTCAGTTTTTGAATCAATATTTTATTAAAAAACTATGGTTTAGACGTTTGACAACTCATACATATTATTGCAAAAAGTTTAAAAACCAAATTCGTTACCTTGTCGAAATATCCGCAAGTTAGCCTTGAAAACTTCCCACATATCCATGGTGTTATTTGTCTATGTTTTTATTGATTGATAAGGAACAATATTTGACCAGTCTTGTGATTTGTAATCATATTGATATATAACTATTCAGATTCAGATACATGTAATTGATGTTGTTGAGAACAAAGTTTTGGTATATTTTTATTCAAATTACTTGAGTAAATTTTTTGAGAAGAGAAAAGCAAATATTTTATTAAATGCAACCAAATAGGAAAAATATATCAAACAATATTTATTTTAGATTTTAGATATGTTTATAACAGTGATGATCCAACTGCCAAATATGTGCTTGGTTTTTCTAAAAGGTTTTGATTTTTTTCTCTTTTTTCTTTTCGTTATATTTGGATATCCATGATCTAATCCACAATTAGTATATATACATAGGGATGTTCAATATAAATATCGGTTCAACTTTGGTTCGGTTTTTTTGGTTTAAACTAAATAGCTATCATATTGGAATCATATATACTTTAGTTCGATTCGATTTAGATACCTTTGATTTTTGGTTTAGTTTTTACCAAGAACTATATAAATATTATTTTTATATATTTTTAAAATTATAGTGAACATGTCAAAATTTTAATTGATTTGGTAAATCATTTTTACTTAAATTTATGTAAAAGATAAGATAACTATTGACTAATTTATAAAAAAGTTATAATGGTTCCACAAGAGACGACAAAAGTTATAAAAAAATATGTAAAATCAAAACTTGTAATGTAAGCAAAAAAAAATTATCACAATTATTGGGTTTCATCGTATAATATATATATAGTTACTCAGTAAATTGAAAATGTCAAAAAGATAATACAACTTGAAAAAGAAAAGAAAAAAACAACTTATAGTCAAAAACGACTAAAAGAGATTTGCTTCGTCTTGCATGACAGAATGGAGCCAGCTCGGACCTCCAAGAGCTAGGTAGGATTGGAACAGACCATATTTTGAGACGGCAATATCTCTAGCTATGGAATTGGCTGAATGAGAAGCAGCGAAGAAAGAACATGAGGTAAAGGATGAGGCTACCGTTGCGATCTTATGAAGTAAGCTTCTATACTTTGGCCAGTTAGATGGATGATTAATTTCTTCCACTACGTTGTCGAAGTCTGACCAGACTTCTATAACGCTCAGACGAAGGTCAGACATACTTGTCGAGGCCCAGAGAATGCAGCAAAGTTCTGCCTCAAACTTGTTGGACGCGGGTAGAAGAGCATCCCTAGCATGGAAAGAAACATCATCATGATTGTTCCTGACTATCCATGCCCCCACCAACCAGAAAATCTCTGCCGGGCCAAGAGGAGTGAACATTACACTTTAGAATCGGCGATGATGGTTTTGTCCAATGAGTTTTCTTTTTCCCCGAGCATATGTATGGACGCCGTTGATCCGTTTGAGATTCATCATAGAGCTTATTCCAATGCTCTGCCTCTTCTTAAGCTAGTGAGACCATTACGAAAATATCCTTTTGTTTCCCTTCGATAACCAGAGTATTTATATTTTTCCAAATTTCCCACAAAATCCAAGGGATGGATTGCATTTGTTTTCCGTTAATATTAATATCATTCATTAAATGAATCAAGTTGTCCAAATTTTGGGTGAGGGAGTTTGTGAATCCTTGAGCGGTACCAGGAATTGCTACTTATTTCCAAATCTTGGTGTCAAAAACGCATTCAAAAAGTACGTGATTTATTGTTTCAACCCCTACCTCACAAAGTTTGCACCGTGAATCCGATCGTACACCATGAGCATTTAGACAGTCAGCTACTGCCAATGCACCAGATAGAGCCCTCCACAAAATCATTTTTATTTTTTGTACAGTTCTTATTTTCCATATCCTTTCTTTCAAGTCATTGACCAACCTTTGTTGAGGGGTTGTAATTAAGTTTTGCTCATTTAACTTTGAGATCAACCAACTACCACTTTTGACTAGATAGCGACCGTCAGCTGAATAAGCACATATATACTTCTCATTTAGTTGATTGCTAGGAATCATGGATAATGGTGGATTGACACTGATAGGAGATCGTGGTTCACCATCAAAAAGCCATTTGTCTTTCCAAAATTTTGTGTTTACCCCGTTACCAATTATTTTTACCACTCCTTTTTCCAGGAGCTCTCGTCCGTAAAAATACTACGCCATGCGTAAGATGGTCGAGCTCCCAATGATCCTTCAAGAAAGGTTTTTTAGGAAAGTATCTAGCTTTGAAGACTCTCGAGAGCAGTGATTATGGGTATTGTAAAATTCTCCATGCTTGTTTAGCTAATAACGCTTGATTAAAAGCTCCAATATCCCTGAAGCCTAGACCCCCATTAGCTTTTTATTGGCACATTTTTGACCAAGATACCCAATTTATCTTCTTTTTTCCTTCGTTAGAATTCCACCAAAAACTTGTCATTGCGCTAGTAATATTTTTACATTGATGTTTGTCTAGTTGAAAACAAGACATGGCATACACCGGTAATGTCATTGCCACTGATTTTAAAAGGATCTCCTTTCCTCCGAGGGAGAGAGATTTGGCATACTATCCCGACAGTCTAGCCTTTAACCTATCAGTGATGAAAGCGAGCAATTTGCGCTTGGATCCACTAAAATATTCTGGTAACCCTAAGTAGGTTCCTGCACCCCCTTGTTTCTCTATATGCATGTAAAGACCCAAAATCCGACACATTATTGGTTCTAGTTTCGCCCCAAATGTGATTGATGATTTTTCAAAATTAATTTCCTGACCCGAAGCATCTCCGTACAATTTTAAACATCTGAGCATTTCCCCGCATTCAATAAATGTTGAACGGCAAAAAAATAAGTTGTCATCAGCAAATAAGAGGTATTGAACCGAAGGACACCTGGGTGTTAATCTCATGCCTGTGAGTTTTCCTTGTTCCTCTAGCTGATTCATAATGTGTACCAATGCTTTAGCACAAAGAATAAAAAGAAATGGAGAAAGGGGATCTCCTTGCCTTAGCCCACGCTCAGGTTTGAAATGTCCGTGAAATTGACCATTCAAAAGAACAGAGTAAGAGACCGAAGTTATACAAGTCATGATCCAACTAATCCATTTTTGGTGGAAGCCTAATTTAGTAAGAAGAGCTTCTAAAAAGATCCATTCCACCCTATCGAAAGCTTTCGACATATCAATTTTAATTGCCATAAAATCCTCTGAGCAATTAACAATTGTCCGGAGAGCATGAACCATTTCATGAGCTAGTAAAATGTTATATGAGATAAGCCTCCCTGATACAAAGGCCCCTTGAGTATCATAGACAATGGATGGGAGGCGTACCTTCAACCTCGAACATAATATCTTTGATATTATCTTATAAAAGACAGAACAAAGGCTAATGGGTCGTAAATCTGTCATTCTCTTAGAGTTTAGAACTTTAGGCAACAATACCAGTTGAGTATTGTTCCAATCTGGTTGCAATATTCCTGTGTCAAAAAATTATATGACCTCCCTAGTTACATCTTCTCCAATCACATTCCAATAAGATTGGTAAAATGTTCCTGTCATACCATCAAAACCAGGTGAGCTATCCCTTTTAAGACTAATCACCGCGTCTTTGACCTCTTGGTAACTCACTGGTTTGATAAAAAATTCATTCATGGAACTACTCACCCTAGGTAACATTCCTTCTAGAAGTTCAGAAGGATAAGTCGGCCTAGAAAATGTAAATAGTTTTATAAAAAAAACCTACTGCTATATTTTCTTTGGAACCTTCTGTGAAGTGGTCAATCCCATGATCATCTTCTAAAGATAAAATTCTATTTTTTGCTCGTCTTCTTTGTACACTTCCATGAAAAAAACTTTTATTTTGATCTCCGACCTTTAACCATCGCTCTTTACTTTGTTGTTTCCAAAATACCTCTTCCTCTCTAAAAGACTTAGTTATTTCCCACCGAAGATCAACCATAAGTCGAGAGTAAGGATTACACTTTGAACTCTCCGCATCCAGTTAAGATCTTAATTGCATTAAACGAACCTTTCTATTCACCGAAGACATAATACTACGTTTCTAATGTGAAAGGTTTCGTCTGCAATGAGCTAACTTATCTGAGGTAGACTTAGGTGTCGTTCCGACCTCATTTTTCCAACTTTGTTTAATAATCGCAGCCACCGTCGGCTTATTTACCCAACGTTTATCAAACATAAACCATCCTTTGTTTGTCAACATTTCACTAACAAATTTTGTGAGAATCGGTCTATGATCGGAACTCGTTTTATCCAAATATTCGGAATGGACCCTTGGGAATAAACGGAACCATTCTTCATTATCGAAAGATCTGTCGAGCTTGCATTTTGTCCAAATCTTACCTCTCCAACCGCCCCATGATACTGAATTACCCGAGCTCGTGATTTCGCGCAATCTACAATCATTCACGGAATTTCTAAATCCATAGAAAGTAGCCTCTTCTCTTAATGGTCCTCCTAAATTTTCGGAGTTGTGAAGAAGTTCATTGCAATCACCTACAAGTAGCCATGGTTGACTTCTATGAACACCAATCATGGTTAGCCTATCCCACACAACCTGTCTGTGGGATCTAACTTGATCCCCATAAACAAAAGTAAGATAAAATTGAATGGAACCTAATGAAACCTTGATATCAGTTATCCGCTTATCAGCCGATAAAACTTCTACTAAATAAGATTTTTTCCAAAACAAAGTCAGTCCTCCACTAAGACCTTCAGGGTCAACAATTTGGGAGTTATCATAACCTAAGCTCCCTTGAGCATTTAACACGAGATTCTGATTGTTCTTAGTCTCCATTAAGAATAAGAAATCAGGGAAAATATTTCTACGCATTTCCCGTAATCTTCCCATTGTGTCGGTATTTCTCATACCCTGACAGTTCCAACTCAATATACTCATTATAGCATAAACGATTCCGTAAAGGGAATCACACTCAAGCTTTTTGAAAAATGATCAAAAAATGAAAATTATAAATCCATAAAATCCTATTGAAATTGGGAAGCAAGTATTTTGCAAACATACTATCACCATTAAACCTGATTATCACCTCAATTGTTGTTAGATAGCTTACCCAAAAAACTTGTGTATCCAAAAAATGGTCCAAAAATTTGACATTTGAGATGGCCAAGGAAGTAGACACACATGAATAATTTGTCGAAAAAATGTTCTTTGCGATTTTAATCCAACGTATAAAAAGTCACCACTTTTTGATGAAATAAAAAATAATAAGTTACATTTCCATAATAGCCTAATGTATCTAAAGCCTCCGAGAGGTACCAACGATGAAATACTCGTTTCATCATTACTTCGAAATATGAGCCCAATTTTCTTGACCACATTTTTGTCAAAACACATTGCATAATTCATGCAAGGATGCGTAAATTTAGATATCAATAGAAATCCGGTTGCACCAAAAAGACCTTTGTTAACACGAACCAAAAATAGTTTCTCAACATGTAATGATTCGATCTTAAGTTTGATTAATAAAACCTCTTGGTGGGGAATGTCCACTACATTTAAATTATATGGACTAAACGTTACCAATGTTTTGAAATCCTTTAGTCCCAAACAAACGTAATTTTTTGCTTGAGGTTCAAAAGATAGTTTTGTTTCATTAATAAAAAAAACAAATGCTACACAGTGTGGCCACAAAGATAACTTATTATAACTAACAAAAATATTATTCTCAAACCAAAAGTCCCCACCAAAAACCATTGCTATTGTGACTTCCAGATCTTGGTGTTCACACATTATCACTACCAAATCCTCCTCTGATTCCATATCAAAGTGAAACCAACCTGGACCTAAGTCGAAACCTTTGACTTTGTCTTCGAGTTTCCAAATCTATTTCTTTACCGTTGCTGTTCTCATAACAGATCCATTTCTTTTGTTCATTTTTAACAGAGCCATTGAAACGAATCTGGAACCCAAACTAACCAGAAAATTAAAAATAAACAAAACCAAAGAAAGAGCCAGAGGAAGGTAGACGATAGTGATTTTTCTCGTAACCTTGGGTTGAAAAAATACTGAATAAAATTTGTGTGTCCCTTTTGAATCTTCAAATTGCCTAGAATCATGTCTGGCGAGATTGTGATTGAATGTGTTGCCAAAAAAGATTCAAAAATCCACCTTGTTTTTGGAAAGCAACATGCACCATGGGCAATTTGCTGCCGTAATCTTTGATGGGCTTGTAATTTCTAATTCCTTGCGCTTGACAATCGTATATGATATATATATATATATATATATATTTAGATTAGTTTATCTCCTTCTCGTCTTTTAATATATCTCTTGAATTATCGTCACTCACATTATATGACCATATTTTGGGCTCGCTTTATAAGAACGTTTAACCATGTCTGTTAATTATATATTGTATTTTTCTTATACAGAAAAAAGATATGGATGAAAACCATAATTTTGTTGACTTGGAAGAGGACCATATTTTTGAAGATGTAGAATCAAACGATGACGTTCAACAAGCTCAAACAACTGACAATTCAACTACAACGCAAGGCAAAAAGAGAAAAAGAAGTTTACGATCAAAAGTTTGGAATGACTTTTCAAAAGGGAACCTGACTCTGAGGGCAAAGAGAATATCAAATGCAATCATTGTAGTCACACGTACAACTTTAATCTGCATCAGAATGGGACTATGACTTTGAAACGTCACGTTTGTAATAAGAGGCCTCAATTTGGTGATGTTGGTGCCATGTTGGTTACTCAAGAAGGAAAACTAAAAGCCAAGAAATTTGATCAGAATTTTTTCGTGAGTTGATTGCAATGGCCATAATTGATTTTGGTCTTCCATATTCGTTCGTTGAGAATGTGAGGGCTCGAAATGCTTTTAAGTATGCTAATCCAGAAATCATATTTTGGACAAGAAATACGGCAGCAGTTGATGTCTACAAATTTTACGAGAAAGAAAAACAAAAACTCAAGATGGTATTGAAAGAAATTCCAAGTAGAGTTTGTTTAACTACAGATCTTTGGCGAGCAATTACGATCGAAGGATATATATGTCTAACTGCTCACTACATCGATAAGGACTGGAAGTTGAACAATAAGGTGATATCATTTTGCGCTTTTCCATCTCCTCACACAGGTGTGCAATTATCGATGAAAATTCTAAATCTTGTGAAAGAATGAGGTTTGGAGAAAAAGTTGTTTTCTCTCACAGTGGATAATGCAACTTCTAATGATAGCATGCAAACTATCTTAAAAAGGCAGTTTCAAAAGGATCTATTGTGTAGTGGAGAGTTTTTCATGTAAGATGCTCTACACGCATTTTAAATCAAATTGTTTAAAATGGATTAGCAATTATTGGTGGGACTTTACAAAAGATTAGAGATAGCATCAAATACGTGAAGGCATCGGAGTCTCAAGAGGAAATGTATAAAGACTGTGTGGAGACGGTTGCACTTGAGATGAAAACTGATTTGCTTATGGATGTTACCACTCGATGGATTTTTACGTATGATATGCTTGATAGAGCTATTATGCATCAGTTTGCCTTATGTCAACTCCAAGACATAGATATAAGTTACAAGCATTTTCCATCTAATATAAAATGGACAAGAGGAGAGTTGATTTGTGAATTTTTGAAGCCATTTAAAGAAATGACCAACTTGGTGTATGGTTCAACATATCCCACATCAAACTTGTATTTCATGCAAGTGTGGCAGATTGAGTCTTGGTTGCTACGTCACCAAAATTCTCATGATGGTGTTATCAAAGATATGGTTGGAGCTATGATAAAAAAAGTTTGAAAAATATTGGGAAGAATACAGTGAAATTCTTGCAATAGCTGCTGTTTTGGATCCAAGAATGAAGTTTACTCTTCTAGAATTTTGTTTCACAACTCTAGATGAATCTAGTTGCCAACGGAAGGTAAATCATGTACGAAAAAAGATGTATTCGCTTTCTAAAGCTTATACGAGTAAGCCAAATTCGGTATTAAGTGCGAGTTCTTCACAACTTGGCACAAAAAGTTCTCATGAAAATGCTCCAAAAGGATATAGTGTAAGTGATTTTTGGTTTATTTTTGTATTTGATTAGCTACATGTCTCGTATTACTTTTTCTCTAACTTATAGTCTTTTACTTGTAATCAATTCTACATGATTTTTATGCATTTTACTCACAAAAAATCGACGATCAAGGAAAATCACCTTTGGATACATATTTAGATGAACCACCACTAAACATGCTTGAGTTTCCTGATTTCAAGGTTTTGGATTACTGGAAAGAGAATTCTCTACGTTTTAAGGAGTTGTCGTACATGGCATGTGATATTCTCAGTATTCCTATCACAACTATAGCATCTGAATCTTCTTTTAGCATTGGAAGTCATGTCTTAAATAAATACAGGAACCGTTTATTGTCTTCAAATGTTCAAGCTTTGATTTGTGCACGAAACTGGTTACATGGTTTTGAAGCAAATGGTAATGTTTTTAACATTCTCTAATTATTTAATATATTTTTCTTGAGATTAACAAAAATGTTGTCATATAGATGACGATGCTCTTTTGGAGGCTTGTGAAAGTGCTCCACCGTTTGAAGAATGATAATTCGGGCAATGCTCTAATCTTCAACTTCTTTATTTCAATACATCAAATATTTAAAAGTATTACTAAGTCTTTGTTCTAATTAGTTTTGATGGTTTTAAATGTTGTTTTACAGGGTTGAAAGTTGGCAGATTTCAAAATTTGATGCTTTTTTAATTATTATGTTCAATTTACTTTGCTGAGCTTAGAGATGTATGTTGATAGTTCATTCTCTACTTTGTTCTACGGGCAGTTGACTTTAATCTACGAGCTCTGTTTCTAACTTATTGAACCAATCTAAGACCAGTTGACTTTTTAGCTTTTTAACTTATTGAACCAATCTTTGTAGTTGGAAGATTCTCTGTTTTACCTTTGTTTCTTCATATCATGTATGCATATGCAGGAGGATTCGTCTAGTCTCACTTAATCTAGGCAAGGTAATCCAAATGTTTCCCATAAATTTTATTTGCATATTCACTTGGAGATCATTATACTATCAAAATTTTCTTTCTAGTTACCTTCTTATACGTAAGAAAAATTTCTGTATACCGATTAACAATTATAGGTCCACCTAGAACGACTTGTATAAACTAGAAAGAATAATATAACACGTTTTAGGAACATAATATGGTATAAAAGTCCGAATCCAAATTTTTCAATTTGATGAACTTGCATAGATTGTATACAACTAGACCTATTTCCCTAGATAAAAGTATATGATCTTTATATATAACAAGTAAGTCATCTATTAAATAATTCAAACAAAAAACTTTATATTCTGGTTTTCAGAGTAAAATATTTAGTTGGTTTGCATTATTGCATAGTTTAATGTTCGCGGACAACCTGCAAAACCCGCGACTATTAAGCCGGGCGGGTTAGGGTTATGATATTTAGATCCGCAGGTTTATGCGGGCCGACCCGCCATAACCCGCAAACAAAGCGGGTTTACAGAGGGGCGGGTTAAATCGGGTGGGTTAACCCGAATTGACACCCCTATATACATTGGAGTGATCAATATGCATATCAGTTTAGTATTGGTTTGGTTTTTTTGGTTTTTGGGTGTATAATAAATAGCTACCATATTGGAACCATATCTACTTTGGTTCAGTTCGGTTTGGATACCTTTAATTTTTGGTTTGGTTTTTACCAAGAACTATATAAATGTTATTTGTATATTTAAAATTTTACTAAACATGTAAAAAATTTAATTGATTGGTAAATCATTTTTTACTTAATGTTATGTAAAAGATAAGATAAATATATTATTCACTAAGTTATAAAAACAAAAAGTTATAATGATTCCACAAAAGACAAGAGACGACAAAAGTTCAAAAAACAATAAATATCTAATGAAAGCAACAAAAAAAACACCATAACTATTGAATTTCCTCCTATTAATGTTAACCACCATTATTTATTGTCTTCTCTTCCATTTAAAACATAATATATTAGTATTTTGGGCTGACTTCACTAGCCCCTCCTCTCCCCCCCCCCCAAAAAAAAAAAACTTTGTACAACAATTTTTTCTCTTGAATTTTGGAGCTCTTGAATTTTCCATCTGAACTTATTAAAAATCTGGTTCTGGGTTAATTTTGGTTGAGTTCGATTTTTACCAACTAGAGTTTAAAAAAAAAATCATCGCCCATCTATGCGAAGAAGTTTCATCACCCATCTCTACTTTTTTTATTGAATAACAATCCAATAATGGATTATCAAAACTCTTCTCCTCTTTGTTTCATCTCTGCATAACTTACACTTTGTTTCTCCTACAAGAATTCAAGTTTTTTTGAACAAACAAAAAAGTGAGTCAACGATCTAGTCATGAATTAGAATCACAACATTCTTTCAACCCATCATTTAGTTAATTGGATTGTTATGTTATTTAATTAATTAATTCGTTTAACTAGAGTTAAGTGTAAGTTATGGTCTATGTAAGTTATGCAGAGATGAAACAAAGAGGAAAAAAGTTTTGATGATTATTAGTAAAAGAAGAGATGGGCGATGAAACTCTTTTTCATTTTTTTTGTTCTTTAACTCTAGTTGGTTAAAATCGAACTCATCCAAAATTAACCCATAACCAGGTTTTACCAAAATCGCAATTTTAAATTTTGTTTTATTAATATGTAATCGCAAATTAGACTTCAAAATCTTTTAGGGAAAATTAATGAAAATGAGTAACTGGGGGGAATCGAGTAAGGAACGGTCTAAGTTCATGTGGAAAATTCAAAAGCTTCAAAATTCATAGGAAAAAAATTGGATATACAAAGTTTGGGAAGGGATAGTAAAGTCAACATAATATTTTTTGGTTCAATTGGTTTATTAACTATATAACAAACTAAGGCATAAATCTTTGGATTACTAAGAATTTTTTTTCCTTATAGTGGACAATGGTTTTTTATTTACTTCTTTTAGAAAATTGTAAATTTATGTAGATTATTTAATTATATAATAAATATTATATTATCTAAATATCAAAATTAACTATTTAAATTACTAAGAAAATATTTTTTTCTTATATTGGACATTGGATTTTTGTTTTTTTCTAGTAAGTGGTAAATTTATGTAGAATATATAATATAATATAGATTTTATTTAAATGAAAACTATAATTTATCATTTTTTGGTTTTCTAGGTTAATATATGTACCATATCCATATTCATGGTCTTTATAAATGTATATCCAGACGGTTTATATTTTTTATCCAAAACCATACCATATCGTCTAATTTAGTTCGGTTTAGTTCTGTTCGATGTTACGTATTAAACACCCAGAGAAACACAGATATATAGCATCGAACTCCGATAAAAATAATAAAAATAGATATAGATTTCTTACCACTTGACCAATATTTCCTCCTATTTCTTTTGTATAAGTCCTGAAAATTTCATATATATTTTTGTCAATAAATTCGTATCTATATTTGATTATTTTCTTAATAAATTTCAATCTATATATTCCAAAAGAAGAAACTTAATTGATCAACCAAATAACATAATTTTATTTAGCTAAGACAAGAATCTGTCGGTCATTATTATTATTTTCCTTGGAAAAGAGTTTCCCTTTTATACTTTTTAAAATTCCCATAAATACAATTCAAAACGAAAAATTTGTTCAGAAATTTATCTTCTACCTAAAATTACGTCTAATTAATACCATAAACTAATAAAAAGCATAAAATATTGATACTCTTTTTCGTTTTTAATTAAGATGTTTTTCCATATATATCATTCCGATTTACACAATTTCAAAATATCAAATTTTGAACGAGAAATGTGAATATAATAACCCAACATAAAAAGAGATTTTAGTCTATCTTCCACATACATACACAAAGTAAAAAAAGATGAATAATATCTTCGTAATTTCAATTATCTTAAGCTTATGCATTAGCTTAAGCAATGGTTTTCACATGTTAGGACAAAGCAAAGTCATAATAAGCAACCAATTAGAACACAACAAACTCCTCAAGGTTCATTGTTCTGGTAATGATGATCAAGGAGAACATGTTATGAAAATCGGTGAAGATTATGAGTTTACTTTTGGTGATAACTTTTTTGGAACAACTCGGTACTCTTGTAAAATGGATCAAGGTCCTAATTTTAAACATCATCAAGAGTTTGTGGCTTATGATGCTTCTTGGAGTAAAGCACTTGAGGTTACATGTAGGTGGATTGCTACAGAAGATGGAATCTATTTTTCTCTTGATGGAATTCCTCCCACTATAAGATATGCATGGGATGGTCCTCATTTACTCCAAAATTAGGGTTTTGTTATTTTTGGTTAATATGTTGTGACAAAATAAATAACCATATATATTCTTGGTTTTTTTATCTCTATGTATGGTATGATGAAGAATAAAATGATAACAATTATTTGATTAGATATATAAACAAATGTAGTGTTATTTCGTATTATATAGATTGAATATTTATCGATTTTGTCATCCAAATATTGCTAAAAATATATTGTAATGTTTTAATCATATATATATATGACCAATTATTAGCTAAAAAAATGTTCCAAATCAAATTCAAAATTGATAATTTTAAAGAATTGGTTACTTGTTATATTTTAATTGACAATATGATAATTTATATTTATTCATTTGTGAATATGTAGTTTTGATTTTAATAAGTATGTCACATATCGATATTCACTATTCACAAGTAAATATTTACCATTCATATTTAACTATTCATCATTCATATTTTAAGATTTGTCGTTCACATTTAATTGATTTTTTAACAACTATCATTCATATTTTATATTTTAGTATTCATATTTCTATTTACCATTGAAAAAATGAAAAGTACATAAATACAACAACAACAACAACAAAAATACGTCTTTGATAAGTTTTTTTGGTCAACGATTTGATTAAATATATAAAAGGTTGCATTACAAGGCAAGGGTTCTTAAAACCCATCCAAAAAAGAGCCAAAAGGTAGAGCCAATACTAGAAAACAAAAAAACAGCCTAAGATGAAAAACAGGAGACCCAAAAAACAGAGCTTTCAAGGAGAAACTATTAAAACCAGAATCAATTAACAAACAAAGGATGAAGCAGCAGTTTTATTGATGAAAAGATCCCTAAGCCAAGAAGGGAAAGATTAGGCAACATAGGATCCCAGACGAGTGTCCTTCACTACACTTAAAGCAATCAAAAGTGCTCATTTGTTTGATGTAAATGATTCAGAGTAACAACTCCAGTCTTGAAAGAAAGATAAAATCCTGATGCATTCATCCGAGAAGGCCAAAAGGGAAGGAACAGAAGAAGGATCCTGCAGGGCTTGCACTATGAGGTTATTGTCAATAGCAAAGATGACCTTTGGACAGTTATGGACGACCATATTTTCAATAGCCCAGGTTGAGCTACATTGATACGCTTGTTGCAGAGATGACAGGTTGGAGAAAGCGTCTTGAGTGAAGGATAACTGAGCCTTCATGATCTCTTAACATCATTGATGCTCCCCCAAGACCTGAGGACTTCTTAAAAGCAACCCCTATATTACAATTCAACCAACCTATAGGAGGTCTACTCCAACCTGATAATGAAGGTCTTTCATTTCTTGAAGGATTAATTTCTTCTCTTTTTAGAACCTCTTGAGCCATAATCCATGCTTCCGTCTCTACCTTTGCCTTTAATGCAATCTCCTCTGCACTATATGAATACCCTTCAAAGAGCAAATGGTTTCTATTTTTCCAAGTAAACCAAATCAGCCAGGGGAAAATATTAGTGCCTAGGAATATAGAGTTGTTGTCTTTAGGCATTGATAACAGATGATCAAAGTTGGAAAGCAGTGAGCCATTTTCAAACCCCTCCTGTGGAGATGGGAAATTAGCTAAAGCCCACACTTGTCTTGGAATATGGCAGGAAAACAACACGTGGTTGATTGATTCTCTTTCTTGACCACAAAATTGGCACCTTCTATCAGTTTTGATACCTCTTCTCCTTAATGCATCATCTACTGCTACTGCACCACTTAGAGCCTTCTAACAGAAGTTTTTAATCTTTGGAAACTGTTTTCAATTTCCAAATTCTCTGTTTTAGTTCAAGGAAAGATGGTTGCATTCTTGCTTGGTCCCTAAGTTCTTTTTCCTTTACTTTAGCTGCAAGTTCATAGCCATATTGAACAGAGTATGCACCTGATTTATGATGCTTCCAAGACCATAAATCACTTCTCTGAGTTGCAGGCTGCATTCTTAACGTGTCTAATTGATCCTCTCTTAAAAAGATGTCCTGGATAATATCCTTATTCCATGAATATGTAGTCTGATCTAATAGGTCTGCAACTCGCATATCCAGATTGATAATAGGGTGCCTAATGAGAGGGGCTCTCATTCTACCCAAACCATCAATCCATTGCTCTGTCCAAACATAGGTTGCTTGACCATTACCAATGTTCTTTTTCAGACCTTGTTGCAGTAATTCTCTGCCATAAATTATGCTCCTCCAGGCATAAGATGGACTTCTCCCCAATTTTGCTTCAAGAAACTCTGTCTTTTTAAAGTACCTACTATTAAGGAATTTGCTTAGGAGATTGTGAGGCATAGCTAATATCCTCCACCCCTGTTTAGCTAATAAGGCTTTATTGAAACTGGCAATATCACGGAAGCCAAGCCCACCTAAGTGAGTAGGTAAACAGAGTTTCTCCATAGAGGTCCAGTGAATCTTCCTTTTGTGCGCCTCTGCTTCCCACCAGAAATGAGCTATAGCAGCTGTTAGATTTTTACACACTGTTTCATGGAGTTTAAATACAGACATGGCATATATTGACATTGAGTTAGCCACTGCTTTGATGAGGATCTGCTTGCCTGCCAGAGATAAGAACTTCATGAACCATGTATCTATACTTTATTGTAGTCTTTCCTTAAGGTATTCAAACATTTTGATCTTTGAAGCACTGAATACCTCAGGTAAACCCAAATATACCCCTTCTCCACCTTTGTTCAGGATCCCCAAGACTTGGTGAATTTGCGTCTTCACATTTTCTTCAACCTTGCTGCCAAAAGTCATTGATGACTTGTCCTTGTTAACCAGCTGTCCTGAGGCTTGTTCATACTCCAACAGAATGTTCCTGATCACCTTTGCTTCTTCCACTGTGGCACTACATAGGAGCATACTATCATTAGCAAACATAAGTAGTGTGATTGATGGGCCTCTAGAGTTGAATTGGAAACCCTGGATCTGATTAGCTAGTTCCATCCTTTTAAACAAATGATTTAATCCTTCAGTACATAGGACAAAAAGAAAAGGAGACAGGGGGTCTCCTTGTCTTATTCATCTTCCTGGAGTAATAGACCCAAAAGGAACTCCATTCATTAAGACTGAGTAGCTCACTGTTGTGACACAGAACATGATTCTGTCAATCCATCTTCTTGAAAATCCCATTGCCAGAAGAGATGCTTCAACGTATGGCCATTCAATCCTATCATAGGCTTTAAAAATATCACTTTTAATAGCCATGTGTGTGGAAGATAGCTTTTTATGCTTGATGAGAGCATGACTTATCTCATGTGCAATGATTATGTTGTCTGAGATTAGCCTTTTACTTACAAAAGCAGACTGGTTTTCTGATAGCAAGGAGGGCATAAGGGGTTTTAACCTGGATGAGAGGAGCTTGGCTATGATTTTGTAAAGCACTGTGCATAGGCTAATTGGCCTAAGCTCCTGCATCTTTGTAGGGTTCTTGGTTTTGGGGATTAGAAAAATCTGAGTGAAGTTCCAGTGAGGAGGAAAGTAGCCAGTTGAGAAGAATTCTTGTACTGCTTTTATAATATCTGTTCCCAGAATTCTTGATAGAAAGAGGCTGACATCCCATCATAACCCGGAGAACTACCTGATTTCAGGGATTTTACAACTTGGAACACTTATGAGCTTGTAATTGGTCTGAGAAGATTATTGTTCATTCTTTCACTGACTTTGGATTGGAAGCCTTGATACATAGATTGACAGTTAGAAGGATTTGTAGAAGTGAATAACTCTCTGAAATAAGCAATGGCAACCTCTCCTTTAGAGCCTTCAGTGACTTGATCATTACCATTGATATCTACTAACTTTTCTATTCTCTTAAAAGAACGGTTCTGTTTTACAGAGTGGTGAAAGAATTTGGTGTTCCTGTCACCATCCTGAAGCTATTTTTCTCTAGATCTTTGCTTCCAATAAATCTCTTCATCCCTTGAAGCTTGAGATAATTCCTTTTTAAGTAAGTATAGATGATCTGCATTGGGGTCTACTTTTATGATTTCTTCCTCTAGAGCTCTCTGAGCATTCCTGATAGCTAAAGATGTGTTACCTACATTTGCTTTCTTCCATGCACTTAAGGCTCTTCTAACCTTGGCAATTCTATCTTTTATATTAGAGTATTTTCTTCTATCATTCACTTCATTCCAGCTTTTCTGAACTGCTTCTCTAAATCCTAGTCTTGTTATGAGTCTGTTATCAAAAATAAATCTTCTCTGATTGCCATTGGAATGGTCCTGAAAGAAGACTATAACTAGCCTATGATCTGATCCTCTCATATCCAGGAAAGCTTGTGATGTTGTTGGGAATGACTCTCTCCACTTCTTGTTTGCAAAACATCTGTCTAATCTAGATTGAATCCAAAGCTTACTCCTTCTGCCTGCCCAAGTGAAAGCATTCCCTTGATAACACAATTCTGTTAAGTTGCAGGCTTTTAGCATGTTGTTAAATGGCTTGAAAGTAGCCTCACTTCTCCAAGGCCCTCCAATCTTTTCTCCATTATGACTAATATCATTAAAGTCACCAAAAACACACCAACTATCTAGTCTAGCTATACCAATTTTACTTAGCTTTTCCCAGTTATACTCCCTTCTCTTCTTATTAGCATTACCATATATACCAGTAGCATAGAAAACAACGTCTTCATACCCAATTAAACAATCAATCATATTACTGTCATACTGAAAGACTTTTACATTGATTGATTTCTTCCAAAAAATAGCAAGGCCTCTACAGTGACTAGAAGGGTTCACTGTGAATACAAAATCATACCCTAACCAGGCCTGAATATCTCTAAGAACATTACCATCATTCATAATCTCAATCAAAAACAAAAAATCAGGATAAAAAGTGGCTCTTAAATCCCTGAGATAAGGAATTACCAGGTCTTGAGACAAAGAGACCCTTTGGAAATTCCAGTTAATTATTCTCATTAAGGCAATGGTGATCCCTCATGAGGGACCACCAGATTCTTGTCAGTCTTCTGATGTTTTGTAGATTCTCATTCCTCTGTTTCTTTCTTTCTCTTATTTTGTCATGAGGCTTTCCCTGAAGACTTCTCTTGCTCTTCCCCACTTCTCTTCTCTGTCATGTTTCTCAGCAATCTTGTGGTTCTAGAAAAAGTCTTCCTTGATAGGGAAGAGACAGCTGTTGAACTAGCAAATCCTTCATCTCTTACTCATTTCTGGTTTTTCTTGTGAGAGCTTGGTGTTGAGGTATTGTCCTGTCCTTCTTGGCATGAGTTAGGAGATGGTCTAATAAGAGGACTGCTGTCACTTGGATGGTTAACATTTGCAGCCTTTATTACTGCACTAAGTAGCTTCTCTTGGGGTTGAGTTGAGACTATCTTCTCCTGATTGTTTTGTACTTGGGAGAAATCATAGATGTGGCATTTCCCTTTGTCCACATCTCTAGATATGGTGATAGGAGGAGTCAAACTCAAGGAACTTCTTTTGGTATGTGGACTTTTTTCTGCATCAGCTATTGAAATTTTAACCCTTTCTTCTCTAACTCTTCTTTCAGCCCATTCAGCAGCTAATAAGTATTGTCTCATGTTGTCCAGCACTCCTCAGTTAGCACACCATGTAGAGGATCAGACAGTTGCAGACATTCTTTAATCTTAAGCTGGTCTACACGCACTCTTGCTTGTGGTACAGATGTTGGTCCCTTCTGAGCTTGATTAAATAAAGGACATAATTCCTTTGGGTGAGTGAGTCTCTGACATAGGTAGCACCTCCTTTGAACCTTCTCATAGTCAAAGAAGGCATTAAAGATCTCTCCTGAAGGTGATTGAAATTTCTTTACACGCCTAAGTGGGTTGTTGATGTTGAATTTGATTTTCACTTTCACAAAATCCCTGGTTTGAGGTTGAAGGGGATCAAAGGCCACTTCTTTCACTTCTCCTAACTCATCACCAATAGCACTAATTGTTGATGCTGTGGGGTTGTTCACTGGAATGTTCTTGATCCTAACCCAAACATAGATATATTGCAGATAATCTGGTTGAGGATTCTCACACCATTTTTCCAGAATCAGTGACCAATCGTTATATGTCCATACTCCTTTTTCTAGCACTCGATCATCATCCAGTTGGTATTGAAAGATAAATTGAAATTTTTCCTGAGACAGAGCAATACCTCTGATCTTGCCTTCTAGTCCCCATTTCTTTGGCAGTTCAGTAATAAGATTAGACATTTTTTGAGCTACTGGGTTCAGAGCTTTACCAATAATGCTCAACTGATTTCTCTCAAGGGCACTATACTCTGGAAGATCTGGAATCAGGACTGAAGCTTCGTCTTCTTCTTCTATATTCATTGCTCCAAGTGCTTCATGTAGAGGATCTTTCATACAAGTCTGACTCATTTCTTCATCCATCTTAGTCAATGAATCAATAACTACACCTTCAGAGGTCAAGTAATCCGCAATGATCTTGATTCTTGTTGTCGGCGATAAAGAACAGAGAGGAAAATATCAAAGCAGAATAGTAACAGATTAATATCCTCCACACAAAGAGAATCTAACTACTGTTCAATGACATTATTTAACAAGGAGGGGGCTAAGCCATTCTTTTGTTCCCACGGGTAAGTCTTTGATAAGTTGTAAAAGTAAAAACTAATATTTTAGCTAAATTTCTAGATTTTTTGACGAAATTAGAAAAGTTCTACTCGTGGGTCTATCGATCAAATTATTAAGTTATATAAATATCCATAAGATCTAAGAAAAGTCAGGGACTAAAATCATCTCCATTAGTTAAGAACTTTATAAAAGTTTCTACCTATTAAAAATAATATCATATATATTTTAATTTTAATTTTTATTTATATTTTTAATCAAAATTATATTTGAACCAATGAAAATGATCTACGTGTCAAGAAACCCTTAAAAACCAATTTTTAAATATCTCCATTATGAATTTTTTCTCTCCAAGTTTCTTAAAATTTATTATATTTTATTCTTAAAAAACCCTTAGATTCATTGATGGAAGTGCTCTAATAACTAAAATATTTAGATATTTTATGAACCAATGATTATATAAGGACGTGGAAGCTTTCATCAATCGGAGAAGAGAAAATGGCATTGACAGTGACACTTGCCACTTCCGTTCATCTTCTCAATTCAACCTCCGTCGCTGATTTTCATCTACGATCACGGTTTCGACATTCTGTATCGTCAATCTCTAACTTCCGTCTCAGATCTCTTTCGAGATCTTATTATAGCAAGTCGCTTCGTTGTCTCTGCTCTTCGTCTTCTTCTACATCTCCTATGTCACTTGAAGTCTCCACTCCGAATTCTCAGGTCTTACGTCTGTTAATGTTATAGCTGGATATGGAATTTTGTTTTGATATTTTCTCTTCGTGTTGGAAAATTGTTGTCAGTTTCTTGATTGTTTGCTATATTCGAGAGCTTATTGGGTTAGTGAAGGTGTAATTGCGTGGAATGTGGATGTTAGTGATGGTTCTTATTACTTGTATGCGAGCAAATTTTCTGGTTTATCATTCAGCGAAGATGGAATCGATGGTGCTTAATCTTAGCTCTAATTTCGTTAATTACAGTCTTTATAATGGTTTTTTAAAATGTTAATCAAGTTCATTGGTTTTTCAGGTTATGATTTTAGAGTCAAGCTTGAAGCTGAATCTGGATCACTTCATAGAAATGTCAGTTGTGTGCATTCACTTCTCTCTATGTGTTTGCTTCATAAGAGTGCAAGATTTTTGATAATTCTCAAGGTGAAATTCTTAATTTCAGGTGATTGAGAAGTTTCCACATATTAAAAATTACAAACCATTCAAAGTTCCTTCGGATTTCGATATCAGAGATCTTGTCAAAAGCCAGTTAGTTGTTGTTTGCTTTGATGGTAAGAGCTTTCCTTTGCTTGTTTAGCATTACCCATTGCTATATCACTAAGAAACTATTTCATGATTTGTTTAACTTTCTGCAGCTGAAGGAGGACTGATTCAAGGAACTGGATTGCAATTGCCCGGAGTCCTTGATGAGTTGTTCTCATATGATGGTCCCCTAGGTGCACATTTTACACCACAAGCTGTCTCTCTACACCTCTGGGCCCCCACTGCTCAAGTATGATTCTCATGTTGGGAAAAGTTAATGTTGTTACCTGTTCTCAAATCAGCCTTTGAACATAATTTGTGAGCTCATTTGTACATTTAAGTAGGCAGTTTCTCTATGCATATACAAAAAACCACATGACAAGAGTCCAATGGAAATCTTCCCACTCAATGAGGTTAATGGTGTGTGGAGCATTGAAGGACCTAATAGTTGGGAAGGATGTTATTATGTGTATAAAGTCTCAGTCTACCATCCAAGCACCATGAAAGTGGAAACTTGCTATGCAAATGATCCTTACGCACGGGGGTATGGTCTTTTCCAAACCTTAAAGGCATATCCTTCTTACTATTTGTGTAATTTTTATTTTCTCAAGCAGGCTTTCAGCAGATGGTAGCAAAACTTTGTTAGTTAATCTTAATTCTGATGATCTAAAACCTGAAGGATGGAACAAATTAGCAGATGAGAAGCCATCCCTAAGATCCTACTCAGATATAAGTATTTATGAGCTGCATGTGAGGGATTTTAGGTAATTAGACTCTATTTAATGCCTAAATGAAAAATTTTGCTTGTGACTATTGAATTTCTGATATGAGGCAACATTTAACAAGTAATTCTTGTTACACAATAGCTATGTTCCTTACTTTTTACCTTGTATTTCAGTGCCAATGATGAGACTGTCAGGCCCGAAAATCGTGGTGGATATCTGGCTTTCACTTTAAAGGTGATCATTGTCCATGTGCATTAAGTATAACTTTACATTCTTAGTTTATAGATATACTTTTGACACATTCATTACTCAGCAACTACTCTCGGTATCATCATGTTTTGTGTCATATCTAATTAGATGCATTAGCAGGATTCTGCAGGTGTGAAACATCTTCAAAAATTAGCGGATGCAGGTCTTACCCATCTTCATCTTCTTCCAACATTTCAGTTTGGTGATGTTGATGATGAGAAAGAGAACTGGAAGTCTATAGGTAGGATATCACTAGAAAGTTAAAGTAACAAAGTGGTTTATTCTGTTTCTGCTTTCTGGTGCTTTTTATCTAGATTTTTAAAACAGATGATGATTACTTTTTCAATTATAGACACTAGTCTGCTGGAAGGATTACCACCTGATTCAGCTGAGGCACAAGCTCGTATTACAGAAATCCAGAATGATGATGGCTATAATTGGGGGTAGTTTGTTATACGCATGTTTCTCCATTCATTATGAAACAATCACCTTTATGTTTTTTGTCGTGTGAAGGTATAATCCTGTGCTCTGGGGAGTCCCAAAAGGAAGCTATGCTAGTGATCCATCTGGTCCATGCCGTATAATCGAATTTAGAAAGATGGTTCAGGTTTGCAAGTTTGCATGTTTAGATTTTGAAAATTGGACAAAAATATTTTACTAGTCCTGGTGATTTGAAACATTAATAAGCTCACTGAAAGCTAAAATATGTAGTGATTCATACAAAGTGTTAATGATTTTAAATTTAACACATGCTATTTTTGAGTTTGGCTCAATATGTAGTTTCTTTTGGCAGGCTCTTAATCTTACTGGTCTTAATGTTGTCTTAGACGTTGTTTACAACCACTTGCATGCAAATGGGCCTCACGACAAAGACTCTGTTCTTGATAAGGTGAGCACCTAACAAAGATTTTACTAATTTCAGTATGTTAGCTAACTGCTAGCCTGAATTCTATTTCTTTTCATGACAAATGTAATTGCTTAGATAGTTCCAGGTTACTATTTGAGAAGGAACAATGACGGTTTTATTGAAAACAGTACATGTGTAAACAACACTGCCAGTGAGCATTATATGGTTGATCGTCTGATATGTGATGATCTATTAAACTGGGTTGTTAACTATAAGGTACATGGTTGTCATTTATACTGACTACTTTCTTCCCTTTTCAACAGAAAATAAGTATTTTTGTTCTTCATGTAAATTTCAACCTTTGATCTACTGGCCAATGGCCATGACACGGTTTATTGTATTGCATTATTCCGCTAAACTTTTTGTCTGTGCATATTCTGGCTGGCTGATTATCTACCAATTCTGCCAGGTTGATGGTTTTCGTTTTGATCTTATGGGTCATATAATGAAAGAGACAATGGTAAGCAACTTTCTGGCTCCTCTCTACAGGTTTTTTTTTTTTGACAACCTCTCTACAGGTTTTATTTGTGGTTATGTTTTAAAGGTGGTGTATTGAATATGGAGTTTGGAAGGATTTATGATTAAATGACACATTCAGTGTTATTTAAACAGGAATTTTAAAATGTCTTACAAAATTCACTATTATTGGACTAGTGATTTGAAAAAGTACTATCAATTCCACTGTTATTGGAAATATTTTAGGTAGTAGATTTTGAGTGATTTTGGATGATTTTAAGGTATTTTGATGTTCTTTTCATAATTTAATATTTGGTTTTTTTAGGTTTTGTTATGATATTACAATGGTTTTAATGTGAGTGGTACTATGTTACTAAGGTAAAAGCAAAAGCTGCAATTAGTAGCTTGAGAAAGGAAACAGATGGAGTTGATGGTTCAAGAATTTATTTGTAAGTCTCGGCTCATTATTTAGTGATCATTTGCATTTTCTTTTTCTTATGAAATGATTTTGTCCCATATCATATCTTGTGCTATTTGTTTATCAGATATGGTGAAGGATGGAACTTTGGTGAAGTTGCTAATAATGGACGTGGAATAAATGCTTCACAGTTCAACCTAAGCGGAACTGGAATTGGAAGGTGTGAAGTTCATTAGCATTCGTTTAACAATAATCTAGAAATTTACATTTTAACATCAGTTTAAATTATTTATTAAGGGTAATAAAGACAAATTATATATTTCTCAAAAACTTGAAAATCTTTTTAAAATAGAAAATTCACAATATATAAATACATATATCTCATGAAAAAATGGAATTTTTATTTTGTTTTTGGTTTTTTTATTTGAAATTAAAAATTTTCTTCTTAAAATTATTTATATATTTAGTTTTAACGACCGTATACGAGATGCAACTCTTGGTGGATCTCCATTTGGCCATCCTCTTCAACAAGGATTCATTACAGGTTTATTGTTACAGGTATGTTAGATATCGGATTACGAGTTGTTTTAGCTCTAAGCAAGGTTTAAATTAAAGAAGATGGTACTAGATGTCTAGACTACATCAATGCAATACATATTTGTAGCTTTGTTTAGAATAAGATCACATCACATGATAGAGATAAATTATTAGTTTATCAGTGAGTAAATTATTAGTTTGAGAGACATTCTTAAAAATATGTCAACTCTTCTTCTCTTCACTTCTTCACCTTCCCTTTTCTGACAGCCTAATGGTCATGAGCATGGTTCAGAAGCTACCCAGCAACTGATGCTTTCGACTGCAAAAGATCACATCCAGGTAATAAGTTTCCGTTAGATATCATATGCAATACATTAATGATGTTTTTGCTTAACTTTTGTGTCTTCTATCAGATCGGGATGGCTGCAAATTTGAATGATTATGTGCTAACTAATCACGAAGGAAAAGAGGTATGTAAATAGACAGCAGTTTATCATTTAACCATTCGCGTAAGACTTTTTTGCTTTCGTTTTGTAGGTGAAGGGTTCAGAGGTTCTAATGCATGATGGTACACCTGTTGCATATGCTTCACAACCTATAGAAACTGTTAGCAACTTCTCATCTACTTGCATCATTTAAAGTGAATCGAAGCACCATATATATGATGCTCATACCAAATTTGCCCTGTGGTTTCAGATTAACTACGTCTCTGCTCATGACAATGAAACCCTCTTTGACATTATTAGTTTGAAGGTACTTTCATGGAGACATCCACCTTTTAAATTATTCAGTTCAATGTTTTTTTTTTTTTACTTGATTAAAATTCAATTTTAAAGTGTTCTCAATTGACTTTGCATGTTGTATCTTCTTTGCAGACTTCAACAGAGATTTCTCTTGATGAAAGGTGTCGAATAAATCATTTGGCATCAAGTATGATTGCACTCTCTCAGGTTCTCTATTATCTTCCAACATGACTCATAGAACAATAGTAATAGACTGTGGCCAAATAAACTGAAACCGAAAAAACCGGACCGAACCAAACTGTTGCTCTTCTGCAAACAGAAACCGAAACTGGAATTCGAAACCGTTTTTTTAACAGAAAAAATCGAAACCAAATAAATTGAAAATATAGAGAATATTCTCTTTTATAGTTAGTATTGTGAAAGATATATATTTTGCGTAATAAACAAGTAAACATCAATCAAATCACTATTTGTGTACATTCTAATGACTTTCAAACGAAAAACGGATCGAAACCAAAATAAATAAATAAAAAACCAAAATCAAACTGAAACTATCCCGTATTTCAAATGGGTTCAAATGGTTTTAGATTTTAAAAAACTGAAAAACCGCAAAATCGTAAAAAACTGAACTGCAACTAGGGGACTGACTATGGGTAGTTCCGCAATATTCTCGAAGCCAATACACCAGAGTAGATTTCTTGGTTGGCTTATATCCAAAAATTCTTAAATCAATATGTTGTATTCTGCATTTGAAGGGTATACCATTCTTTCATGCTGGAGACGAGCTTCTACGCTCGAAATCACTTGATCGTGATTCTTACAATTCCGGTGACTGGTTCAATAGGTTTGCATTTTCTCTCTTGTAATAAACACCTCTTCTGATCTTATATTGCACCTATTGATGAACACGAAGATCGACAAGTTTAGGTTAGACTTCAGCTACAAATCCAACAATTGGGGTGTTGGACTTCCTCCAAAAGCTAAAAATGAACACAATTGGCCATTGTAAGTACCAACTCAGTTAGCATTCAATATATGTAGATTACTTATAGAGAACCATACAATTAGTGCAATTTTGTAAAACCAGGATTAAACCAAGGCTACAAGATCCATCCTTTAAGCCTCAAAGCGATCGCATTCTTGCCACATTCCACAATTTCTTAGATTTGTTACGCATTAGATACTCATCACCACTCTTCCGTTTAGATACAGCAACAGCTATTCAAGTAAGGATGATTAATGATTTATATATTCTCTTCACTAGTTATGAAATTATTCCACAATTATCTATCGTTTGCAATGCTATCAAATGTCACAAATGGAATAATCTCAAATACTGATATGACCTCTTTCGGTTTCTAAGGAGCGAGTGAGATTTCATAACACAGGTCCCTCATCAATCCCTGGTGCGATTGTCATGAGCATTGAAGATGGCCACAAAGACATCCCAAGTCTATCTCAAATCGATCCAATGTGAGTAAAAAACAATAACAAGATGATCCGAAAATCTTTCAAGCTGACATATTTTTCGTTTTAGATTACAGCCATTAAAATATGTAACGTTACTCGTGCAGGTACTCATTCATTGTGGTGATCTTCAATGCACGTCCGTCTGAGTTCTCATTTCACAGTCCCGTTCTAAAAGACAGGAATCTCGAACTACACCCAATACAGGTAAAAACCGCGCATTACAAGATAGATATAAATCAATATCATAAGCTCCCTTTGTGATAATTCAACTTCTGACTCACACTTAGGTGATGTCAAGCGATGAAATTGTCAAGAAGTCAGTGTATGACTCGTCTTCAGGCGGTTTTACTGTACCGGCAAGAACCACGACAGTGTTTGTTCAATCACACAATGGTTGAAATCTTATCGTCTTATAGTGAAGCAAGTAAGCAATAATTCCTTTGTTCCATATTTTTCTAGTCCTTATTAAAGTAATGCCTTGAGTTTCAATTTTGTTCAATGTTTGGTTCGGTTTGAATAAGTATTATATATAGTCCTGTATTCCAATAAATCAACTCAACGACCTAACTTTTAACGTGAAAATTCTCAAGAGATTTAAGAATTTTAGATAATACGGAATATGGAGTTAAAAGTCTTGTTCTTCAAACTAGAAAGATGTCACGAGTTCAATTCATGTTGGGAGGGATCTCTTTTTCCAAAAGAGAAATATATAACATAGTTTGGACCTTTAGAACATGTACATTGGTTAAGAACAAATTAGTGCTTAAACAATTATATAATCAATTTAATGATTAAGAAACTTTGTTAAGATTTTTAAATTTTTACCTCCAATGGTTAAGAAGCTTGAGATTCTTGAAAAAAATAAAAAAATTTACATTTCAATTCATAAACCATTTCAGTTCATAAAATATGAAAATTTAAACAGCAATTAACGAAGTTTGTAATCTCAATTTGTAACCGAACTGAATATTAGAAAAGTATCATTTGGATATTCGAACTTAAAATCCGAAGAACCGGAACCGAACCGAATACTTGAAAGTCCAACCCTATAAAAAATCATGAATAAAAAATGAATCGAACCGACCCGAAACCAACAAGAACCGAACCGGAATTGAACCGAATATTAGAAAAGTATCAATTGGGTATTCGAATTTAGGATCTGAAGAACCGGAACCGAACTGAATACCTGAAAGCCCAACCCTACAAAAAATCATGAATAAAAAAATGGAACTGAACTGACCCAGAACAGACAAGAACCGAACCGATCCGAATATTAGAAAATTATCAATTGGGTATTCGAATTTAGGATCCGAATAACCGGAACTGAACCAAATACTCGAAAGTCTAGCCATACAAAAAATCATTAAAAAGAAAAAAACTCGCCAGCTGAAAAAAAAAAACCCTCCAAATGGAGGTTGCCAGGCAATAAGAACCGACTCCAAAATTTCTCAATGAAGGACCGAGTCCTCTTCTAAACAATTTCTTTTGAATTATTTTTTTTTAAGATTCGCCTAAGAACCACCGTTGAACGTGGTCTTACACTAGGTTGATGGTATTTCGGTCCAAGAGTCTTTGGTCATTAGAAGAAAAAAAATAATATACATGTGCCTCGACAAGTTTGTATATTCTTAAAGTTAGTCGAGTTTGTCTAGATTACCAATAAATCATTTCGTATATTTTTATCATCTATAGAATTCATAATTGAAGTAAGAATGTACAAAGCTTCACGTACAAAATTACATGTGATTAGTGCACCAACCAAATCAAATTGAAATAGGATTATTATTATTTATAATAACTGGAATTGAAAGCCAAATTAGAGTCTTATAGTAAAGAGAGGCCGGGTTTGGTAATAACAAATTGTGTGTGGTCGAATTAAAGTAACGTGCGACCATGAAATAGACACAAGTAAGAAGAAGAGGGTCACACACATTAACGATAATGGTATTTCTTAGTAAGCTTAAAGAACCGACTTGTTCTCCTTAACTCTCCCACTACTCTCAAACTCTTTAAGGTTTTCACTTTTACCTATTGTTTAGATATATATCCTACAAACAAACAAAAAATAATTACTATTAGAATTCTGAAGACTTTTTGCGATTTTGGGATCAATTTTTTATATTGTTTTTCCAAGGTTAGGCGTCAGGATGTTCCAAGAGCTGTTCGTGCTTTACATATATGGTATTTGTTTAGTTTTTAACTTTCTTTTTGTTAAATGTATAGTTTTTAACTTAATAATACATACTGTTATGATTGACAAAAAAAAACATAATGTTAATAAGATCTTATGTAGAATTGAATATCAAAAACAACTTAATTTTATTAAAGTCATCGATGCCTCTTTATATAGAGAAAAGAATACAAAAACCTAAAACTTATGCAATAAAGAATAAGTTATAAAATAGGCATAAATCTAGAATAAGGAAATCTAAAGATAGAGATAAAACATAATCCATGTTTATCCTCAATACTCCCCCTCAAGTTGGAGTGTGAAGATTACGAATGCCCAGCTTGGATAGAATGTCTTCAAAATGATCACAGCTGAGAGACTTGGTAAGGATGTCGGCGAGTTGCTCCTTTGAACGAATGTGATGAGTAGTGATGATACCTTCTTGAACTGCATCGCGAACTGCATGACAATCATTTTTGATATGCTTCGTTCGTTCATGAAAAACCGGATTGGCGACAATATGAATTGGTGCCTTACTATCACAAAAGAGACGAGCTGGTGAAGTGGAAATGATACCCAATCCTTGCAAATGACTGCGCAACCACTTAATCTCACGAAGAGCAACTGAAAATTGCTCTATACTCGACTTCAGCAGAAGAGTGAGAAACGGTTTGTTGCTTCTTTGTTTTTCAAGAAATAGGCGAACCACCAAGTAAAACAACAAAAGCACTCAGAGAATGCCTAGTTAAAGGACAAGATGTCCAATATGAATCGTAGTAAATCGACAATGTGATATATGGGTCAAAGCTAAGAATAATCTCTTGTCCAGATGAGCCTTTCAGAAACCAAATTATACGTAGAGCGGCGGTCCAATGTGCCTGGCGAGGCTTCTGCATAAACTGAGAGAGAACATGTACCGAGTAGCCAAGCTCCGGACGAGTATGAGTAAGATAAATAAGACGACCGATAAGCCTACGATAACGATGTGGCTCATCCATAAGTGGACCATCATCGAGAGTGGGTTGATGGTTCTACTCGAGCGGTGTGTAAGCAGGTTTGTAGCCAAATAAACCAACGTCAGAGATAATGTCGAGAGAATATTTGCGCTGAGTTAAGTGGAAACCATCAGGTCCACAACTCACCTCAATACAAAGAAAGTATTTGAGAAGACCCAGGTCTTTCATCGCGAAACAACAACCTAAGTAGCTCTTGAATTCCGTCAAAGTTGCATCATCATTACCGCATATCAACAAGTCGTCCACATAAACTAAGACATGAAGCTCTAAATTACCCTTTGTGTAAGAGAACAAAGAGTATTATGATAAGATTGAGTGAAATCGTACTTCAAGAGAGAGACAGAGAGCTTTTTGAACCAACAATGAGGTGCCTACTTCAAACCATACAAAGATTTGCATAAATGATAGACCTTAGTGGGATGAGTGTGACAAAAACCTGGTGGAAGTTTCATGTAGACTTC
>OVBE01002132.1:0-32153 GCA_900406425.1 Iberis pinnata | reverse complement strand
TACATTTTTATTTAGTAATTTAATAATATAGATTTTTAAAAATGTAAACCCAATATAATATTTTCATTACTTGTTTTATTTTATTAAATATTTGATTATTTAATGGATAAAAGATATATCAAAATAAAACACGTAAATATTCCAATTATAAAAAGTTAGTTATGGTTTTATATAGAGAATATTCATTTATATTCTAAATTACTTTAATCGTAGATATAACTGATAAATATTTAAGTTATAAAAAGTTAAATACCTGATACCGATAATATAACATTCTTATATAATTTATAAATAAAAAGTTGATACAAAACTTAAAATCACCAGATATTAATTAGGATTTATGTTTGACCATAAATCTATACTATATAATACACATTTGAGAATTTAGTTTACAGAAACTATAAACCAAATGTATTAAGAGTTATGTATATAATATAATATATGTATTGAATGAGATAAATTAAGTAAATGTTCAATGCAATCCGGTTATTTAAAATATATGTTTTAGTTTTGAATGATGTAATACGTGCATTTCGTCATTGTTATGTGTATACAATGTTGGTCAAACCTTTTTATATGACCAATTTTATAATTTCACTAAATGTCATATGATATATATATAAAACTTTTTTTTATATGTGAAAAAATAATCTTAAAAACAATAATGTTTGAAAACTATAGTTTATTTTTTATTTTCAATTAATATATTAAAATATCTAAATGTATTTATTAATTTAAAACTACATAAAAGTGGAATTTCATAAGAGAATAAAACATATGTTTTAAATGGCATAAGTCGTGGTTTTAAAAACATACATGTAAATTTCGATAATTTTTTTTATAATATATTTTAAATTATAATTACTTATAAATAAATACAATACTCACATAATTTTTTTATGAAACTAAAAATATGTCATGTGTTCGACCCGTGAAAACAATGATCCAAAAACACTAATCCTTGCCAAAAAAACTTATTTATAATATTTCCAATATAAAAATTACGATTAGTTAAAAGTTTTTTTTTGTCAACTGAACGTGAGAAACAGAGTATCATAGGTTCGAAATAAGAAATAGAAACAAAGCAGAACATCTAAAAAGCTTACTCACGAACTAACAGCTTCCAATTGTAAATCTCGTTCAAGCCAAGATAGTGCATATCGTGAGATGTAGGATTGCACTCATCCTTCTCATATCACGCTCACAACATGTGCCTTTGCACACTTGTTCTCTCTCGGATTGGTACTCATGATTCTAAAATTAGTAATTAACCCGTCATTATAGATATTAAAAATACATAATAATAATTTTATTTGATTTAAGGATAATACTATAAAAATATGAAATAAGTTAGTTATCCATTATTTCTCGCTTATGGTTATTATCATTATTTTAAATTTAATTATTGCAAAACAATGGTAAAGATTAATAATTTTCAAAAAAAAAAAAAAATATGAAAGATATTCAAATTTAAGAATCCAAATCTAAATAATAAAAGATATGAAAATATACTAATTCATAAATGTATTATTTCATTTGTAAATTCGATAACCTCGTTATAAAATTTAAAAAATATGTCATGTTTATCGATCGGTGAAAAAAATGATCCTAAAAACACTAATTTATACCCCAAATATTTTACTTATTTTTATTTACAAAATTAAAAATAAAATTAGTTAAAAGTATTTATAAATGTAGAACTACATAAAGAAATTTAAATTTGCATAAAAGAGTAAAAACATATATTTAAAATTCATAAGTCATGGTTCCAAAAGTAATCATAACCCTTTATTATAGATACTGAAAACGTATTTAACCGGTCATACGACATAAAATAATAATAAAATACAATTGTAAAAACATGAATTTTTAAACAAAAGGATAACCAAATATAAACAATCAAATTCTTCATTTTAATAAAGGAAATAATATAATTGTAACCAAATCAAGTGTATCTTTCAAGAGAATAAGTTAGTTTACAACCATTTATTTTATCTGATTTTAAGAAGATATTATATAGATGTCACAAATAAATTAATTTTCCATAAATTTTCACTTATTATTATTTTTAAATAAAAATTAATCAAAGTTAAAAAATCATAAAAGATTATCAAATTTTTATATTAGCATTTAAAAATCCAAATCTACACAATAAAAACATACATCATAACGTGAGTTTTTGTTATTTATAATTTAAAATACTTTTAAATATTATCAAATTGATGGTAACTATTTTGATATTGAAAAACCACAATATTTTTTAAGATATTTACAATATTTTTGTATAATAAAAATGAATATATATAGAATATATTAGCATTTAAAAATATAAATTTAAACAATAAAAATATGAAAAATCCTAATTTAAAATTTTATTCTTTAATTTGTGAATTTTAGTGTCATCCTTATTATATATTTTAATTATAATTATGAATAATTAATTTTATTACTAACGCATAACCTTAAGATATTAAAAATAGGTCATGTGTATTTACTCGTGAAAACAACAATCCTAAAAGCAATAATTCTTATGTGAAATATTTTATTTCCAAAATAAATAAATAAAAATTCCTTAAAAGTATTTATAAATCTAAAATTGAATGAAGCAATTTTATAATTGAAGAAGAGACTACATATATAAAAATTACATATATCATGGTTCTAAAAGTAAAAAAGCATAACCCGTCATAGGAGATAAATTTTTTTTATATAACTTCGCAAAAATAGGAAATTAAAACTATTTTAGTTTGTAGTTTATAATTATATTTCCCCTTTTTAAAAAGATATCTGATTATTTCATAATAATGTTTATATATATATATAAATTAATGTAAACATAATCGTAATATTAGGAAATATTCAATAAAATCTTAGAAAATACCTAAAGTTAAGAATCATAATCTAAAAATAAAGGATAATAGCAATATCATAATTTATAATATTTTAAAATTTTAAAATTTGTATTTATAGTTATTTGATTTTTCTTTAATTTTGTACTTATGAATTATTAAAATATATAATTTAATGTAAACTTACCCTCAAAAATAGAAAAATTTCAAAACAAAAAGATATGAATATTTTTTCATCATATGGTTGGTCTATTTTCTCATGAAAAGATCAGGAATTCAAAAATAAATCAAATTCAAAATTTTTTAAAAAGAAACAGAATTACAAAAGCAAAAGAAAATTATTTGAGGTTAAAAGTTGGTATAGAATTATAGGTCCTAGTTAATATGAAACGCATACCAAATAATAACTCATCACAGTTTTTACTTTTAACAGCAAAACAAAAAAGTGTAAAAATAAAATTCAATACAAAAAGATGAAGGAGAAGAGAAAAAAATGGAAATGCATCATGAGAAACATTAATAATACTAAAGATCATGTAGATTTTATTTTGCGACAATAATTTCTCATTAATTGATCATACCATGAATATAGAAACATATAAAAATCAAAAACTAAAAGAAGGAACAAAATCAAAAGTTATAAGACTAATATTTGAGATTAAAAGTTGGTATTATAGATCACAATAATATGAAATATATATCAAATAATAACTCGTCGCATCTTTTGTTTCTAATTCCAAAGAAAAAAATATAAACATAAAAGTCAATACAGAAAATGTGAAGGAGAGAAAAAAACGAATTTGGATCATCATAAATATTTATAATATTATAAATCATATAGATTTTGTCTATCATATGGTTAATATATTTTCTCAATAATTAATCACATCACGAACTTAAAACAAATAAAATTCAAAAACTAAAACTAAAAGAAGAAAAAAATAAAAAATCAAAGAAAAATATTTGAGATAAGAAGTTTGTATAGAATTAAGTCACGGTTAATACGAAACATAGACCAGATAACACGTCATCGCATCTCTTGCTTTTAACTAAAAAAAAAAAAGATTTCGAAAAAAACAATACAAAAAAGTGAAAGAAAAGAGTAAAATGGTTCATTCTATGAAGATTACAATAAGTTCTCTTCATATTTATATAGAATGATAAAGAATATTTTGGAAGCTTCATAGTTATTGAATTAAATAATAAAAACTCATGACAAAATTTAAATTAAGAAGTTACCTATTTAGATGGAGTATAATTTATTAAATAACTTAAGAAAACAGTTCATATATATATATATATATATATATATATATGTGTGTGAATATAATCATTCTTTTCTAAAATGTAGGATATTTTAAACGTGAAGGCAACTACAATTATGAAAATTTGATTTTTTGAAAATAATTAAAAGATTATGTTTAATATTCTAAAACATATATTTAATATAAGAAACTAAAAATGTTTTCTAATAAAATAAAATTTTTTTTTTGAAATTCAAAATTTTGAAAACTTACTCCAAAATTCTTGAGCTTTAATTTTAAAAAATACAAAAATTATAAAATTAAAAATAAATATTTCATAAATAAGTAAAAATGTTTTAAATAAAATATTAAATATAATTTTTAATATTCAAATATTAAAAAACTTGTTAAACCATTAAAATATTTTAATAAAATAAAGTATAGTTTTAATTATAATTAATACAAATTTTTATAATATGTGTATATAATAATATATTATATGTATTACAAATATATAAATGTATTGTATTTTTGATTTCAATTTATTTTTTGATTAATTGAGCAATGTTTCCATAATAACCAAAATCAGATATTCCAATATTATATTCCAAAACTTATGAAGATCTCTTTAAGTGGAATATGTTATATTCAAAATCTTTAAAGAGATCAATGCTTTTATATATGTATTATTTTCTATTAGATTAGAAAAATCGAGATGATTTTATTGTCGAGAAAATTATGAAATTAGGTCTTTAAAATAATATTTTTTGGTTAATTGTAAGTTTCCTAAAAATAAGTGCATTAAAAACTATATATTTTTTAATTATTATATTTCTTTTAATTTTTTATTATATTTAGAATTTTTAAAGTCTATACTATTAAAAATATATTTAAATCTTTTAAATTAAAATCCATAAAATTATAATCTTGTAAAAATAATACATTTGGATCCAACTTTATAACATCATAATTTTATTTTTAAAATCTTATGTATGTTAATATGTAGTTAAATCTTATAATATTAAAATCAATAAAATCTGAAAATAGTGCGACCATGTGGATCAAACTCAAGACTGCAAGTTCAGATTAGAAAGCATGTACCATCTACGGCTAATTCATGTTATTGTTATTTGAATGCCAACAACTATTAATATATAAAAATTTCGATCCGTGAATCAAAAAATTAGAAAGTGGTGGATCGAACCCTCGACCTCCAAATAAATTTTGGGTCCGCGCGTTTCTTCATCTTTTTCTTCTAAAAATGCCTTTCAATCATTTTTTTTTTGTTTGTTCATGAAAATATTAGTTTGCCCAGACATGCCTTGTAATATACAACGTCACAATAAGATTATTTTCAAAAATGCATTCAAAATTAATAATATAGATGGAGTCAGAATTTTAGTATATATTAATTCACGACTACGAAAATAACTACAAAAGGTATCACTAATCTTGGAAAACATACAAGCGATAATACCTCTAAGCAAACATGATAGAGAACATCGAATCTGATATCTTCTTAAGACAAGAGTTGAAAGATAACTTTTCTTAAGAACGATTTTGATGCGTCGATAGAATACCCCAACTAAAGTTGGAATGTCCGTTAATAGTCATTTCTTTGAAATTAAATAGGTTCACATACTTTTACATGCGATTTCGGCTACCAATAGTAGTATTTGAAGAGGTAAGTTACAAATATTTCAAACTTTGAAAGAACCCAAATTTCACGAAAATGCCAAAAAGCAATGAAACCATAATACTGACGAAAAACAAACCATTAACCGCAACCTCAGTATAATTGTATGAAGCCTAGCTTGTTGGATAATTCCATATTTTGGGGAACAAGTCTTTAGGATAATAGGATAATGTGATCTTAAAGATATAAAAACATAAAGTTTAAAAATTAGGAAATCTATTTAGATAAGTTTTTGTTTACCTATTCCTATTAGGTTAAGGAGTTTGCTTAATCTATATAAAAAATCTATATGGAGAGTTGTTCCATAAGACCTAGAGAGAAATTTAGTTTTGAGAAAGTTTCTAAATCAATAAAGAAGAGTTTATTCTTTAATCTTTCTAGTACAACTTAATATCGATTTTAATTGGTATCAGAGCGAGATCGAGAGAGGATGTGTGAGTTATAGAGCCAAGTATGGGCGACAAAAATAACCCACAACCGACGAGAACCAAGGATCTTCCCTCACCATCGATCCAATGTCCAATGTTAACATCGACAAAACTACACAGTTTGGGCGATAAGAATGGAACTTACTCTACAAACAAGTGAAGTGTTGAAAACAATCGATCCAGGAATCGAGGATCCAAAGAAGAACTTCGTGGCTACAACACTTTCGTTCCAATCTATCCCTGAATAACTAATCTTACAAGTAGGAAAGCAGAAAACCACAAAAGGAGTTTGGGACGCCATTAAATCACGTCACCAAGGAGCTGAAAGTGTAAAAGAAGTTAGGCTGCAAACCCTAATGGTGGAGCTAGATAAACTAACGATGAACAAAAACGATGGAGTTGATGACTTTGCTAGAAAGATCTCAGGAATCGCAACTCGTTCATTTGCATTAGGAGAACCCATCGAACTTCAAAACTTGTGAAGAAGTTTTTAAAGGGACTTCCAAGGCACAAATTCATACATATTGTTGCTTCTCTGGAACAAGTCTTAGATCTAAAAGCAACATGATTTGAAGACATTTTTGGAAGAATCAAAGCATATGAAGATCGTGTAACTAAGGGAAACCCTAACAAGGATCTAAGAAAACTCATGTTTTCGAACTCGAACAAAAACCCTGGTAACTATGGAAACTCACGAGGAAGAGGAAATGAGGGAAACAATAACTCAGATAGAGGTAGAGGACGAGGAAGGTCCAATAACCAAAACCAAGCAGGATATAACAGAGAAAATAATCAAAAACCCAAGAGAGATCGATCTACTGTGATTTGATGGGTATGTGGCAAGGCATGTCACTTTGCATATACTTGTTCAGAAAAGAAACTAAACCACCAAGAAAAAGAGACTCAAGAAGCCGATGATGCTCTCTACATGCATGAGGTAGTTTTTTTGAACGAAAACAAGGTGTTTCCAAAACACTATGAAGAACATTACAAACAATATAAGTATGTGGTACTTAGACAATGGTGCAAGCAATCACATGACGGGAACAAATGATTACTTCTCAAATTTAGATGAAAATATAAAATGGAAAATTAAATTTGGAGATGGCTCATATGTTGATATTGTGGGAAGGGGTTCGATTATCTCTGTAAGCAATATGGGAGAAAAGAAATCGCTAAAGGATATATACTACATACCCGAACTAAAACACAATATCATAAGTCTTGAGGCAAACAACCGAAGATGGGTGTGAAGTACTTATGAAAGGAAGTACACTAACACTAAGAGATTCAAAAAAAAATTTGCTAATATAAGTAGAAAGATCTCCAAACCGTCTATACAAAGCACCAATGGAAATTAATTATCCAAAGTGTTTGATGTTACAAGACAATGAAGTTACGAAAACATGGCACACATGGCTCAGACATGTGAGCATTGGCGTGATGAGCAATATGGTTAAGAAGCAAATGGTCGAAGGAATTCCAAAAATGTTACATGAAAGGGAGATATGCGACGCATTCTTAACAGAAAAGCAAACACGAAAACCGTTTCCTGTTAAAGCAACTTACCGTGCAAAACAAGCATTGGAGCTATTGCATGGAGATTTATGCGGACCAATCATGCTGCCAAATCCATCAAATAAACGATATTTTTTCGTATTGATTGATGAATTCTCCAGATATATGTGGTTGATATTATTAATGGAGAAGAGTGAGGCATTCAATCGCTTCAAAGAATTTAAACAGAAAATCGAAACACCACATGTTTTTCGATAAAATTTTTTAGAACCAATCGAGGAGGAGAGTTTACCTCAATAGAGTTCAATCGATTATGCAAAGAGAATGGAATAATAAAGCATCTAACATCACCTTATACACCACAAAAACGGTGTAGTAGAAATAAAAATTGAACATTAATGGAGATGACTCAGATTATCTTAAAAGCGATGAAGGTGCCGATTTCATTTTTTTTTGGAGAAGGGGGGGGGGGGACATTCTACTTACCTCATTAACATAATTTCAACCAAAGCTTTGAAAGATCAGACTCCATATGAAAGCTTCACACAAAAGAGACACAACACCAAACACTTAATGGTTTTTGCTCATACAAGAATCAATGTTCCACATCTTAAGAAGTTAGATGAGAGATCAAAGATTGTGATCAATCTTGGAACCGAACCAGGTTTTTAAAGCCTATAGACTCTACGATCCGGTTTCAAAAAAAAAATAGTCATTAGTAGAGATGTGATCTTCGATGAGAAAAAAAAAGCATGGGAGTGGTCAAATACAACGACGGAAAAAGATGGTGAACCAGGTATGTTTAAGCTTCCTATTAATGATCTAATGGACGACGGATGCGAGTATGAAAACGATCAACACAATAATCAACATGTAGACAATGATCATCACGAAAATAATGATCAAGACATTAAGCCCTTAGATCAAAACAAAGAAGAATAAGAGAACATAGCTCACGACGAAATACAAGAGCAAGAACCACAACCAATAGTGACAAGGTACGGTTGAAATATCACAAAACCAAAGTACCTAGATGATTACATACTACTTGCAGATCTTAAAGGTGAAAGAATCTTACACACCATTGATGGAGAACCGGAGAACTATCAAGAAGCAAAAAGCTTAAACGAGTGGGTAAAAGCAATGAAAGCTGAGATAGACTCTATTACCAAGTATAAAACATGGGAGCTCATAGACAAACCAAAATAAGTCAAACTAATATGTTTAAAGTGGATCTACAAGATCAAAAGAAGCGCATAAGGCTTAGTGATCAAGCACAAAGCAAGACTTGTCGCAAAAGGTTATGTACAACAACAAGGCATATATGAAGAATTTTATGCTTTTGTAGCAAGAATTTAAACAATTTGATTGTTGATAGCTATTTCAACGACAAGAGGATGGGAAATACATTACTTAGATGTCAAAATTATGTTCTTAAACGGTGATTTAAAGAAACTTTTCTATGTAAGTCAACCCGACGATTTCATCAAAAAAGGAGAAGAAAATCGAGTATATAGGCTACACAAAGCCTTGTATGGTTTAAAGCAATCTCCAAGAGCTTGAAACGCAAAACTCAATCAAGTTCTCAAGGAGATAAGGTTTCGAAGATGCATAAAAGAATCATCAGTATATCTAAAAGGTAACAAAAAGAAACCGTAATAGTAGCTATATATTGTCGATGATTTGTTTATGACAGGAACATCAAGGAAGGTCATCGAATAATTCAAGAGAGATATGTCAAAGAAATTTGACATGTCAGATCTAGAGAAGCTATCTTACTATCTAGGAATCGAAGCGATTCAAGGAAAGGAGGATGCAAGATAAAACAAGAAGGTTATGCACAAAGAATTCTAGTGGATACTAAGATGGATGCCTGTACTTGACTCACATATCAATGGAGTCGAATCTAAAAATCTCGAAGGCAGAAAATGAGCATGAGATTGACGCCACAAAATACAAAAGAACCATAGGTTGTTTGAGGTATTTTCTTCATACAAGATCAGACTTAACTTATGCAGTAGGCATATGCAAAGTCCAAGCGAATCACATGGACAAGCAATCAAACATGTACTAAGGTATGTAAGAGGAACCACAAACTTAGGTTTATTTTTCAGAAGAGATGGATCAAAGAAAGTGATTGGATATAGTGATAATAGTCACAATATCGATGTTGATGATGGAAGAAGCACTTCAGGTCATGTGTTCTATTACGATTCATCACCATTCACTTGGACATCACAGAAGCAACCAATCGCCGCCTTATCCTCGTGTGAAGCATAATTTATGGCAGCTACAGAAGCTGCGAAACAAGCGATATGACTCAAGGAATTGTTGAGAAAAATTCTAAGACAAGATGAGAAGATCATACTTGGGATTGACAACAAATCAGGTATCACTTAAACAAAGAACCCAATATTTCATGGAAGAAGTAAACATATTCTATTGAAATATCATTTCATTAGAGAATGTGTGGAAAACGGAAAAATCGAAATCGAACATGTACCGGGTACAGAACAAAAGGCCGATATACTCACTAAACCGCTACCAAGGATCAAATACAAAGAAATGAGGAACCAAGTCAGAGTTAGCTTGATCGAGATTCCTGGAGTTCAAGTTGGAATCACGGGGGAGAATGTTGGATAATATCATATCTTGGGGAACAAAATATCTTTATGATAAGCTGATCTTAAAGATATAAAAAAATAAAGTTTTTTCTTTAATCTTTCTAGTAAACTTAATATCGATTTGATAGCTAGCACCGTCATCTAAAATTAAAAAAACCTATAGTAATTGGGATGAAAACCGAGCGAAGATACTAGTCAACACAAAACACCACGGAAAAACAAACCCTAAACCACAACCTCCACCCTTTGGTCAACTATGACCAAATCAATCATGCATTGCGTCTTCTTTGTTTTTTATAATTACAGGTAAGAGAACTTAATTGATATTTCATATCCTAAGAGATAGAAAGGTAAAACAAATTATTCTCTCTCTTTCTCTATCTCTCTCCACTTCCTCTCATCTCCTTCGGTGTTGAGTCGGTGTTGAGGCGGTGGTTTGCGACGGCGGAAGAGATCCACCTCTTCTGACCACATCCTCCGTGCGCTGCGTCTTTGGGGCTTATCGGCAAGCCAGACGCCCACGCCCCTTCCATACATGCATCCCCACCGTATCTACTCACTAACTTTAGCTGGCGCTACTTTCAGAACCATCGTCAGCCGCTGAAGACGAGAAGCAGTAGATCGGCTACGTTCTTTGGCCGAGATCGTTGCGGCGCTCTACACGAGGAGCGACGGCTTCTAGGGAGGAGGATCCTCGAGATGGGCGAGATCCAGACTTCGGAGGTCTTGGTCGCCGTGCGGTTCTGTCGTTGGCGTGGGGACGTCTCCGGTTGGATTCGTGGCTTCACCTACACCGTCGTGGTCTGCATCATTCCCCCTAGGGCTGGGCATATAAACTGAAATCCAAATCGAAACCGAACCGAAAAAACCGAAAAGTTCTTCCAAATAACCCGAATGGTTCCTATATATCTCAATCCAAAAATCCGAATCCGAACCCGAACCGAACCGAAACCTGAAATTATAACCGAAAAATTTGTATATATATGACTATATATGTAATTTTGATCGGATAGTTAGGATTTTAGGTAGAAAATACATTTTTAGTAAGGTAACTAGGATATTTATGGGTTTTTGTCCAATATTTTGGATTTTTAATTCGATTAACTTGGATTTTAGCTAAGTTGTTCAGATAATTTGGATTTTTTACGGATATTTTGGAGTTTCGGTTCCATTTCGGATCCTTATAAAAATGAAAAAACCGATCCGAACCCGAATGGATCCGAACCGAATCCGAACCGAATTTTTAAATAACCCGAACGGTTCTTATATGCCCCTAACCGAATTATCCGAACTATCCAAACCGTACCCGAACCAAAATCCGAACGAACGCCCACCCCTAATTCCCCCTCCCATCGGAAACCCACTCCTCCTTTTCCCAGAACCGCCGCAGAAATTCAGATCTGGTTTCTCTCCTCTTCCGAAAGTGGTTTGCGGTGGGCTTGGTCGTCAAGTGAGTTTCGAAACCGCCGGTGGGCCATCAGAGTCGGGTGGCGTTCGCAGCTTGTCACCGACGGCGGCGGCTGATAGGTTTTTCATCAGTTGCTTAGAGATATTAGGATTTTTCTTTTGGGCACACGCCTAATTGAGCCCTGGTAAGCCCATTTTCGGTTCTGGATGTTTTTTGTTTGGCTTTTGTTTTTGGGTTTTTAGAAATTGGACTGATGATATATTAGGTCTTATATTCTGGTGTATTACTTATATTTTTAATAGAAAGCCCTTTAACAACAACAAAAAAAAAACTCAAAATTTGGCATTTTTCTAAAGTTAAACAGGTTGACATTGGATTTTGGAAGTGTTGACAACCAATTATTAAATCCAGAGAGGTAATTAACAGATATTTCAATTTGAAAAAAATCCAAAATTTTAAGGTTTTGTTTGAATTTCTTGATAATAGATAAGTACAAGAAGTAATAATATAATGGTTATTGCTGTTCTTAACTCGATTCATCTACTGTGGTAATCTGATGATATTGGAATGAAAACAGAAATTATGAAAACTTTTTCCTTGGAGAATATGGAAACTCAGATGAAAGAGAGAAAGAGGAGTTATTTTTGTCTTCCATGATGAGGAACAACATTACTATGGATTATTACAACTTTCCAAGCCTCTCAAATTTTACAGTACTCTTTTCTTTAACACTATAAACAGGGGAATTGGTACTAATACATATCCAATTCTATAACATGATCAGTAACATCCATCCCCTTCGTATGCTTACCTTCTTCACCGTGTTTTCGCTAAAGGTTGTCGAGTAGAGACACCATGTAACAATTTGACATACCCCAAGAAACTCAGCTTCCCATCAGTGTGCCTTATCCAGTCATGTAGAATGGTATGGACCGGGATCGATGATCCAACACCAAGTTCCTACAAATACATTTGTCTTCCCTTTAGGATTTATTGTGTAAGGGAGCATCCAAGTGAAGAAGACAAACTTACAGAAGCGAGTTCTTCAATGATAATGACTCGGTTTCCATTCATTTCAAAAAGCTCATAAGCATGACGAACACTCTGCTCCCAACAATCAAGAGACTCATGCTGATGAACACTTATGGAAGCTGCACAAAACTCTTCAAAATCCATCCCTTTGTATTGAAGTCCATTTAACTGAGCACCAAACTTTTGTGTTAATAACATTGTATTGTATCTTATACAGATTAAGCAAACAGGACAATACCAACGCAAGGAAGTCTGGGATTCGCAATTCCTTCATTGCTTCTGTTGCATTACTAGCAAGTGCCTGTTTCCAACAGAAATTGAATCTAAGTTTTGAGTTGTTTGTTTTCTCTACCAGAAGAGAGAGAAGGTGCATACCGATCTGATGTTATCCAAAGTGATGAGGCCATTTTTGTTGGGAGCTAAGTGTGCAAACTGTGCTTTCAGATAGACAACTTCGTCTGTAATTAATGTCTTAGACAGAGCCTGAAGAGAGAGTACAAGAGTTAGTTTCAACAAATAAACTCTGAAGCAAACTAGATAACAAGAAAAATGTACCATCAAGGCAGCTTTGCGCAAAGACGAAGATTTCAAGTATGCTTTGATCTGTCTGAAGATCAGAATATCAAATGGGATGTTCATCTTTTTATAACCAGCAAACCAAGGATGCACTGTAAAATCCCAAAAAAAAAAACAAAGTAAAGTAACCTCAATTGGTGATTCATGACACTTAAAAAGAAGAGAGATTTGAAAGTTTACTGACTCAAAGCTTGTGAGGCTGTCATTCTTTTCCTAGGGTCCTTGTAAAGTAATCTCTTGACGAAATCTTTTGCTTCAAAGGATAATGAAGGCCAAGGAGGTTCATTAAAACTCGGATCAGCTTTTAGAACTGCCCTGAAAATTCCTGATTCAGTTCTTGCCCAAAAAGGACGGCTTCCACATAGGAGAATGTATGCTATTACTCCTATGCTCCATACATCTGCTTCTGTGGTATAAGATCTGTGTAGAACTTCAGGTGCTACATAATATGCACTTCCCACTATATCATTTAGTCTTTCATCTGGTCTTACAAAGTCCGATAATCCAAAGTCTATGACTTTTAACTGAGAATTCTCCTCCTTGGAAGTGTACAAAAAGTTCTGATACATGACAGTGTTTTAACTTTGAGATTAAGGGAAGTTTCAAACAGAGAGAAGGAAGGCAAATAAACAAGAAATATGAGTTAACCTCTGGTTTTAGATCTCGATGAACAACTCCTTGGAGATGACAGAAAGCTACAACGTTAAGTATCTGTATAAGCACTGTTTTTGCATCATCTTCTGAATATTTCCCTCCCCTAAAATACACAAATGGATATAACAATAGTCAGAACAAGCAATAGAACATCTCAATCTCTGACCAAAATTTCAAAGAAATGATTCTCTTTCTTTTAGACCTTGCTAGTATTCTGTCAAGGAGTTCACCACCTCCACATAACCTGAACATTTACAAGTAAGCAAAGTCAAGAACATAAGAATCTGAGTAGCTTCCATAGTATAATCTTTTTCCTGAATATTATAATAGTTGATTCGATATCGCATATGGATATAAAAGCACATGGTGTTCTTACTCCATTACTATGTAGACATTGGCATTGTCCTCAAATGCATCATAGAATTGTACCAGATTATTATGACCCGATAAAGCTCGCAGGATTTTCACTTCTCTTCTTACATCCTCTATAGATATTGCACTTGTCATCTGCTAAATCGAAACTAGTGAGCAAAAATATATCATAGAGTAAGCTAACATTCCAATCAACACAGTCTGTTTCACCCATCTGTATTGTATATATGCTTATGCGAAATCAGAATCAAGAGAACTTGATTACATGATACAAAACTGTATAGTTAACAGTGTTAATCATCAAATAAAGATTGACAAAATGACATAAGCTCAAAGTGACTATGCTTCCAATGTATTGACCAATTAGAACTTTTCACAGAAAAGTCAGCAAAAACTTATCACTATCAAAAATATGGCCTTTTGACAAACATGCATCAAATATTAGTTAATTTCTAAATATTAGACTTGATTTTCTACGCAGAAAAGTCCACACGCTATTAATTGTCCATCAAGAGGACGGTAAGGTAGTTGGTAGAGAAGATAAGAAACATCAACAGAACACTTAGGATGGTTTCTTCTGCTACTTCCTTGAAACAGTTTAAACATCTAATAACCAGAATCTGACAAGAAACAAGAGACCCACAAATCTGTCATTTCTCACTAGAATACAACTGTGTCACCAATCATAGAGAGTTTAAAAACATAAGCTAATTGAAGCATATAAGTAGTAGTTGTGAAATTGACCTTAGATTTAGGGATGACTTTAACAGCAACCTCTTGATCCTTGAGGTCTCCTTTCTTGAACTTAGCAGAGCAAGTGTACCCAAAATGACCTCTCCCTATCTCTTCCCCTAATTCTATTCTACTCTGAAATTCTTTTGAGAACCCAAATCTCTTATCTAGCCCTAATTCCTCTCTCTCCTCCTCCTCCTGCTGCCTCGCCGCAGGCATAGTAGCCTCCTTCTTCCCCTTCCTCCGCCGTAGAACATCTCGTATGTGTTTCGCCGGTGAGGGAGGGTGGAAAGCACGCGCCAGCTGACGGAGGGGAGTGCTGGTTACGCTCTTACTCTCTCCTCCTCCACCGTCGCGGCTCTTGTTACGGCGGTGACGGGCGGGGCTTGGAGTATAGAAGGGGAAAAAAGGAGACGCCTTTACGACGGTGGAGGTACGACCAGGTGATTTACCAGAATGGGCAGGGGTAGAATCGTCATTTTCAAGAACGGCGTCTTTGGAAGCGTATGGATTAGGTTTCACGGAGGTGGAGGGTTTCGAGGTACATCCTCCCATAGTCTTCTTCTCTGCTTTCAAGGGAGAGAAACCCAAAATCCAAAATAAAAAAAGACAGAAGAAGAAGAAGAAAAAAGGAAGAGAGAGAGAGAGAGAGAAGGTAGACTTTAAGAGAATCACAGCAATGACATTGAAGAGAAGCTCTCTCTCTCGGGGGTGTGTGTGTTTTGAGTCTAGAGAGAGGAAGTGAGCTGTTTAAGAGAGAGAAGCCACATGGCAGAATCTGCGGGTGTTAAATTGGTTTTGATCTGATGAAGGTAGATGTGGATTGGTTGATATTTGTTGCTTTTTGCCACGTCTTTTTATTTTTACCCATTTTCTCTCTAACTAATTTAATTTTTTTATTAATTGTACGTTTTTTTTATCATTATTTCTTTTTTGTCTTTTCTTTATGGGACCTAAAGTTTCTGTCTTTTCAATTAATGACAAATATTATAAGAAATAAAAACGGTTAAATTCTTGTAATATATACTACAAACTAGAGATTTTGTATTTATTAATTGATTGGAACAAATTATCTAATTTACTAACCCAAGATATTTACATAAACTACATTATAAAGCATAAGTTTCTATTTTGTACTTCATGTCATTTGAGTGTATATATCTAAGTTGTTGGATCGTATTTTATAAGAAACAAACCCAAAATGGAATTCGATACTCATAAACAATGACATCCCAAACAAACTTACTATACTTACATTTAAAGAAAAAGTGGTACATCTATTGAAATATGAGTGATTTAGTAAAATATGTGTATTTTTATTTCAAATAGGAGATATGAGTGTATACATTAGTTTAATTTGTGATTTGGGTGTTTTTTGGTAACCAACAATAATTATTGCCGATTCTAACCCTACAACATTAATATATTAAATAGTAATTAAAAAAAATAAAAAATTAAGATTTACCTTTTTTAATTAAATAGGAAATCACGCGCCAACAAATTTAAGAAAGTCATATTTGTCTCATTATTACAATATACATTTTTTCATTAGCTAATAAGGAAAGAATATTGGGTAAGAGATGTTAAATAATCTACGTGTGTGCGTTCATATGAACACAAACGAATTAATATGAACAAATATATATATATATATATATATATATGAATGTATATACATATAATTGTTCAAATGAAATTGATTTGCTCATGTGGTTATATTTTGTTCATGTTTAAGTTTTTGGCAAGAATAATAGATTTGAATATTAGTACGAAAACAAATTTGATTGAAATTTAATACCTCGTGAATCAATTTATGTGTGTTCACATGAACACAAATATATTCATATGAATATGAATCAGTTTACGTGTGTTTACATGAACACATCCGTGTTCATATGAATATGAATCCTGGTTACTGGTCATATGAATCCGTGTTCTAACCCGGCAACATTAATATATAAAATAAATTAATCTTTTTAAATTTTTAAAAAAATAAAATTTAGCTTTTTTAATTAAATAGGAAATCATGCGCCAACAAATTTAGAAAAGTTATATTTGTGTCATTATTACAATATACATTATATATATATATATATTGTGTTGAAATAAATAAGAAGGATATAATTGTAATTGTATTAAGCAAAATACCTTAATCACAAATAGATTTCAAACACACTTCTTTCTCAAATTAGGCAACTAAATAGTGACTGTTTTGATAATTAATTCTTGAAATATTGCATATTTAGTTACTTTGTTTTTGTCTAGTAAACATAGAGGAAGCTAAACTGAAATCTAAAACTGATTAACTGTATTCTAATAATTTGCTCCCAAACTGATTAATTGTAATTATCTGCTTGTTCATGAAACATGTTGATATCTGTGATCCAACAAACTTCATTGTATCTGGACAGGATGCTTATCAAATTTCAATATAGTATGTTTAATAGTAGATTTCACCATTTTCAAAAAATACTTGGTCCACATCTCTACTTTCTTCTCACTAACTCTTGATTTGTAATCGTTCTCGAATATTTTTTCACATATATAGGAATGTGTTAGCGTTTTCTAATTTCTATAAACAAATAGCGTAATACAATGTTGAATATGACGTGTTATCCAATAAAATAAAACAATTTTTGTTTCAAAACATTTTTTTAAAAAAACACAAGAAGTAATAAACCAACTTATTTACCATTTAGATGACACATTCTTCTTTATTTCTTGTTTCAGTTGATGAAAGAGGTATTGAAAACTCCAAAGCCTAGAAGCTAGGGCATGTGTAGAGGTCAGTGCATAGCTTATGGACTGAGACAAGGTTTCTTGCAATTTGTGGAACATGAACAACATTATTTAAATGTAAGTTCCGTTTTTGAGATGAAAGAAGTGAAGAATGTTGATACCAGGTGTAGCACCTATCCTAAAAGCCCATTTCGATTTAAGGTCCAGTTGGATGCCGATTTGATGAGGAGAAAAGGGGCCCAGGAGGGAGAGACTAAGATGGGCCGACCTGACGAGCTGGACCTTCCAGCTCGTGGCCCATTAGGGTTTTGAGCTTGTATTTTCACTATAAATACCCATGTAATTATTCTTTAACGAGATATGAAATTCTTCTGAGTTTTTACCCACATAATCTAAGACCTAAACCTAATTGTTAAGTCTTGATTCAATAGTTGGCGCCGTCTGTGGGGACTTTTGCTCGAAGAAATTTGTGATTTACCTTTGTAGGAGAAAAACAACCAGCAAAAATGACCACGAGATCGATCGACAAGACACAGGACGGATCTACCGTCGACTTGACGAACAAAGACGATCACGCCGAGAAGACGGCATCTGACCACGAAGAAAAAGCTCCAGAGTTCACCATGCAAGACCTGTTAAAACATATGAAACAACAACAGGCAGAAACCGCCAAGCTGAAAGCGGAGTCGCAAACCCTAAGAGCGCAGCTGGAAGACATCATTGCATCCGCGGAAGGGAAATACATACGCACGATTACCCGGAACCTGTTTGGGACATCTCACCAAACCTATCCTACAGGCGGGGATCGAGGGCGCACAGACCACATCAACGTAAACAGGTTTAGGAGCTCGGTCGAGGATACCGAGATGCGGAGCACCCGTGAAAAACTGAAAATCATGAGCTCGCAGGTACAACATGCCACCAGCTCAGCTCCAGATATCATGCGCGCCATCGAGGAGACTCAACGAACTCCCTTCTCGAGAAAGGTCACCGACATACCAGTTCAGCATTCTGCAAAAGTCAAATCACAGGATACGACGGTAGGAGTGACCCTGTCCAGTACCTGACAGCCTTTACTATCGCCATGGCACGAGCACAATTCTCACCTGAAGAACGAGATGCTGGTTTATGTCAGTTGTTTGTTGAAAATTTGTCAGGTTTGGCTTTGGACTGGTTCTCCCGCCTGGAGCCAAGAACCATCGACACCTTCCAGCAGCTCTCCACTGTATTCGTCAAGCATTACTCAATGTACATCGCGAAGAGAGCGTCAACAACCGACCTGTGGAATCTATCCCAGCGCAAAGACGAATCACTGAAAGATTTTATTGACAGGTTCAAGGGAGTCGTAGCTCGTATCGTGATCAACAATGAAGGGGCAATTGCCGCACTACGAAAAGCACTATGGTTTAAGTCAAGGTTCAAAGACGAGCTGCTCATCAACCCGCTGCAAACACTTGAAGATGCGCTTCACCGAGTTAACAAATTCATTGAAATAGAAGAAGAACATGCCGTGATGTCTAAAAAGCACCACGACACTCGATCTAGCCGAGATAAGGAGGAAATTCCCCGCGAGCCAAGGCAACACTACTCAAGAGATAGACAAGGGCGTGCCACTTACGCAATCACGGATAGCGAAAAACGCGCCGATCAGCCTCCACCTTCCGACAACGATCCAGAGGCCTACTGCGACTTCTATAAACGAACTGGACATAAAACCGAAGATTGCCGCCACATGCAAGCCATCCTCTTAAGAAAGTTCCAGGAAAGCGAAATCAGTACCAGCAGGAATCGGAGCATTGAGAGACGAAGAGGTGGAAACACATTACACAATTCATCTACGAAGGAAAAAGATAAGGATAAGGCCCACCACGTCAGTACGGTTCGAGAAAAGAGTTCGCATATTAGCGACGATATGGCACCTCCAAACCGAACGAGAGATCGCAGCCCTGATGATCGAGCTAAGGAAGGTTCATTACCTAGACGACGAGTCAACATAATTATGGGAGGACTAGTCTCGTGCAACGACTCCGTACGATCTATTCGAAACTCCAAACGACGAGCTGCAACTACACAAAAGGAGCGTACTAACATACCGCCGACCTCTTCACCAATCGAGTTCCGCGACACTGACCTAAAAGGTCTAAGCCAACCTCACAACGACTTCCTAGTCATCGAGCTGGTCATTGCAAACACGGAGGTGGCAAGAATCCTAATCGACACGGGTAGCTCGGTTGATATCATCTTCAAAAGGACGCTGGACAACATGGGAGTGAACGCCGACCTGATCAAGAGCGGTAGCAGGACACTCACGGGATTTAGCAGCAAAACCGCCTCTTCCACCGGCACATTCAAACTGCCAATCCAGGCCGGAGGCTCCACCCAAATGGTTAAATTTGTTGTTATGGAACAGGACTCGGCATTCAATGTGATCCTAGGAACCCCATGGCTTTACTCCATGAAGGCCGCAATATCAACCTATCATCAATGCATCAAGTTCCCTACAGAGAACGGAACATGGACGATCAGAGGAAATCAACGTGTAGCTCGGACTTGCTTCCTAACAGAACGTCGGAATCAAACACTGCAAGTGTCAGATAGAACGGTGAGCCCAGCGCTGATTTATGACTCCACACTAGAACTAGATAAAATCGAGAAAATCAGTATATGCGCCGAATACCCAGATCGAACCACAAGAATCGGAAAGGAGCTGGACGAAGCCATTAAGACCGAGCTGATCAAGTTACCAAAAAAGAATGCAGGAACCTTCGCTTGGACCATGGACAATATGAAAAGAATTGACCTGTCAATCACCTGCCAAGAACTAAACGTAGACCCAAGCTACAAAACGATAAAGCAGAAACGCCGCAAACTCAGAATAGAACGATCACAAGCAGTTAACGACAAAGTAGAGAAACTCCTAAAGGATGGCTCAATCGCTGAAGTAAAGTATCCAGAATGGCTTGCCAATCCTGTTGTTGTTAAGAAGAAGAACGACAAATGGCGCGTATGCGTCGACTTTACCGACCTCAACAAAGCATGTCCCAAGGACAGCTTTCCCTTACCTCACATAGACGGACTAGTCAAAGCTACAGTAGGCAACGAGCTCCTAACGTTTATGGACGCTTTTTCAGGATACAATCAGATCATAATGCACCAAGGAGATCGGGAGAAAACAGCCTTTATTACAGACAGAGGAATCTATTGCTACAAGGTAATGCCTTTCGGGTTAAAAAATGCAGGAGCAACGTACCAACGCCTCGTCAACAAGATGTTCGCGGAAGAGATCGGTAGGTCAATGGAGGTCTATATTGACGATATGCTTGTTAAATCGGCAAGGGCTAACGACCACATCGCCCATCTAGCGAAATGCTTCGAAACATTGAAATTATACGGAATGAAACTTAACCCGGCTAAATGCACCTTTGGAGTCACGTCTGGTTAGTTCCTAGGTTACGTCGTCACCAAAAGAAGGATCGAAGCGAATCCCAAACAGATCGGAGCTATCCTCAACTTGCCAGTACCAACGAGGAAAGAAGTACAAAATCTCACAGGTCGTATTGTCGTGCTAAACAGATTCATCTCACGGTCCACCGATAAGAGCTTGGCGTTCTATCAACTACTCAAAGCAAACAAGTGTTTCGAGTGGGATCACAAGTGCCAGATCGCATTTGACGAACCCAAAGCATACCTAACCACGCCTCTTTTACTCGCAAAGCCAGAAGACGACGAGATCCTATACCTTTACGTTGTAGTATCCGAAGCTGCAGTTAGCGGTGTCCTAGTCAGGGAAAGTCAAGGGGGAACAGAAGCCGATTTTTTATGTCAGCAAATCACTAAATGGTGTCGAAACGCGATATCCACCGATCGAGAAGATAGCACTAGCAGTAGTATTCGCAGCTCGGAAACTGCGACCCTACTTCTAGTCACATACTATCGTTGTACTCAGCAACCAACCACTACGCACTATCCTTCATAGCCCGAACCAGTCCAGACAATTGACCAAATGGGCGGTCGAGCTCAGTGAATACGACATAGAGTATCAGAATCGAACATGTTCAAAATCCCAAGTTCTTGCAGATTTTGTTGCAGAAATACCACCTGAGGCACATGTCGCACCTCCACCAAGCGTATGGAATCTTTACGTACATGGTTCACGAAGAAAACAAGGATAAGGTGCAGGTGTTAGACTCGAATCACCAACCGGCGAGGTGCTTGAACAAGCCTTCAGGATCAAGTTTGAGGCATCCAATAACGAAGTTGAGTATGAAGCCTTACTGGCAGGTATACGACTAGCAAAGAATCTTGGTGCTTCACGAGTACACGCCTTCTGCGATTCCCAACTTGTCACTAGCCAATTCAGCGGAGAATACGCAGCAAAGAACGAGAGGATGCTATAATACCACCAAATGGTCCAAGAACTGGCCAGCTGCTTTGAAAGTTTCGAGTTAACCAAGATCCCACGAAATGAGAACACGCTCGCCGACACCCTAGCCAACCTGGCTTCAACAAACGAGCTCGAGATAAAAAGGATTATCCCGATGGAGTACTTAACCTCACCAAGTATTACCGCCGCAATGTCTTACGCCATTGACGAGTTGGTATCCTTCAAAGCTGAACAGGACCAACACGACACACCCGACTGGCGAACTGAAATAAAGGAACACATCCTAAAAGGAAAAATTCCCGAAGATAAATGGGCAGCTCGGCGACTTTGAGTCAAAGCAGCAAGATATACCGTCATAGATGGGCAACTCTACAAGCGGTCCGCATCCGGAATCCTACTACTATGCATCTCGGGGGACGATATGCAGAATGTACTAGCCGAACTTCATGAAGGCGCAGGTGGAAGTCATTCAAGCGGACGCTACCTGGCATTACAAATAAAGAAGTACAGACACTATTGGCCCAAAATGCTACATGATAGTCAAGAATATGCTGAACGATGCGAGATGTGACAACGACACGGACCGACTAACCACGCACCTACCGAACCACTAAATGCATCTGCCAATCCCTATCCATTCATGAAGTGGGGGATGGACATCGTCGGACCTTTCCCAAAAGGAAAAAATAAGCACAAATTCCTACTGGTTATGACTGACTATTTCACCAAGTGGGTCGAAGCTGAATCATATATATCGGTCAAAGCTAAACAGGTTTCACATCCAAAAAACCACAGACTTCTAACTCGGTAAGATGATCCCTACGCATAGGATCATTAACGACCCGAATCTTCTGTGAGCATTGCAGGTACAAGATTTCATCTGGAAAAACATAATATGCCGACATGGCATCCCGTACGAGATCATGACGGATAATGGCACTAACTTATGTGCAGAAATAGTGCAGGTTTTTTACGACAAGTGGACGGCAAACCAGCCATAACCTCGACATGTACGTTGATTCATACTAATTATCTGTTTATTATCGATGCTTACAGGTGGAAGATCCGACTAAAGCACTCCACGCGGAGGTACCCGCAAGCGAATGGACAAGTCGAGGCCATCAACAAATCCATAGTCGACGGACTAAAGAAAAGACTCGATGCAAAAAAGGGAAATTGGGTCGTCGAACTGGACGACGTCTTATAGTCTTACCGAACCACGCCTCGACAATCCACCAATCAAACGCAATTCTCCTTGGCCCACGATATCGAAGCTTTAGCACCATCTGAAGCAGCTGTATTCAGCCTGCGCCGAAAAATGTTGCCCGAGAACGAAGCAGTTAATGACGATATACTCTTCGATTCACTTGACGACATTGAAGAAGTCCGAGACAAAGCGCTTTATCGGATACATGCCTACCAGCAAGCAACGAGAAGATACTACAACAAAAGGATTCAAGTAGAGACGATTCGAAGAAGGAGACTTAGTGCTACGAATAACCTACGCAAATACCGCCGAAGTGAATGCCGATAAACTGGGAGCTCGGTGGGAAAGCCCATACGAAATTTCCAAGGTAGTCAAACCCGGAGTATACAAACTGAAGTCTATGGACGGAAAGCCAACCCCGAACTCCTGGAATGCCACCAAGCTTAAGAAGTTTTACTCTTAGGTTTCCTTTGTACCGTGAACTACGACCTGGCTTGATCCCTGTTTACAGGGTATGTAGGCAACCCACTAGGTTCAGCTATTTCACTTAATAAAATTATTTTTATTTTCTCAAACCAAGTACCGATCTCTCGAGCCAATCTCGGCGTTTCTTACATAAACGGATGTACCAACTATACCTTTGCGATAAAAACCACAAAAAGTCGAGTCATAACTCGCACATGCCCTGTGAAAATATGGGGAAGTCAGCGAGATCAAAGTTTTCTCGTCTTGGTTTCAAATACCTTTTATAAAAAAAGCCGAGGTTCGCCTCGCGTACTCCTAAAGATGAGTACTGAACAGGTGCAAAGTCACAATGTTCGGGCTACAGCCCCTATTATGAAAATGCCGAGCTCCGGCTCGCGTACTCCTAAAGTCGAGTATTGGGTGTGTACGAAGTTACAACGTCAGAGCTTAAGTCTTATTCTAAAAAGCCGAGTTCCGACTCGCATACTCCAACCGCGAGTATTGACGAAACTACAGTTTTTGTCCATAGATCAATTGTCAAAAGGGACGATATACAGGTCATCTCCTTCGGGCTTTTGATCGAGTAGTTTTTCAGTTCGCACAAGGATTAGAAAAATGTCTACTTATAACTTAACTGAAAAAAAAAACAAAAACAAGGTAGACAGCCGACATGCTTGTCACAAACAAGGTAGACAACCGACATGCTTGTCATAACCACAACTTGTTGACAAAAGTATTATACGAAACACACCGAGCTCGAGCTCTACTTCCATTATCAAAAGACGAGTCTTACAATGTTTGCGAAAATAGCAACAACGACCTAACAAATGTGCAAATCTGGTGACATATCTCCTTTACAAAGCAAAAAAAAAAAAATGCCGACATAAAAGGCAGATCCTAATCCTAAGAAAACACGACAGCTACCCCAAAGAAACACAAGAGGTACAAGACGAGCTGACCCCAATCCTAAGAAAACCGTGAAAGCTGCCCCAAAGGAGCAGCTAACCCCTCGGCGTTGAAGGAGTTGTAGGATGGGCCGCAACAGAGGCATCCGAGCTCCCCGGAACAAATTGGATCAAATTTGAACCATGTTCGTTGAATGCAAGTCGGAATTGGAAGTCTTCGGGCGCGATATCTTCTATGTCGATAGCATCATATTTTGCCTTCAACTCCGCTACATATGCCTCGAGCTTTGCCATAATCTCGGGTTTCACAGAACCACCTTAGTCAACTATGAGCCTCACGCAATCCAAAGTTCCTTGAGCCTGGGCATACTCTTGGATAATGAGATCAGCTTTATCCCGGTTCTCTACGTGCTTCCTCAGCTTCTCAAGCTTAGTTGCGCACTCAACCTGAGCCTCACGCCGCGCTAACGCAACCTCTGAAGCTCGGGAGATTTGAAGCCTTTTCATCTCGGTTACGTGCAACTTTTCAAAAGCACGGTAGGCTTCTCGCAGCTCAAAGAAGTCGGCACCTGTCTGTTCTCGGATCACCTATTCTTTGAGGAGTTCCGCCATGACAATATCACACTTCTCGTTCAGCTCATCCCTCAAAACAGCTATGTCATTGTTGGAAGATGCCGACATATCACATAGCGCTTTCTTCAGCTCAGCTACCTGCGTGGTCAGCTGATTGACGGCCTCTACCTGCTTGTCTAGCTTTAGCCGTTCGCCAGCAAGACGCTGCTTATACTTGTCCACCAACTTTGATAACTTCTCCAGCTGGCCCTCGTCTCCGGCCAAAGACCAGAGTTTGTTTTCATAAAACGCGACGAGCTCGTTGGTCGTCGCCAAAGTCTGCCACCAATCACATGACGATTTAGAACTTGTAATCGCATAAGGAAATAAACATAAGGATATAAGCATACCTGGCAAGCTTGCCTAGAAAATGTTTCATATACTTCAGGAGCCAACATCCGATCTATAGTAGGAACGATCAGACCATTGGCCCCTAGATGGTTCACCAAACCGGCACACGCTTGTTTGTCCTGAACAAATGGTGTACCCCTATGCGTAAACGAGAAACCCAACTTCCTCGTGAGTTATTCTGCCTCTCAGTTTGGGAGCTTCCTCCCTCAACAACCTGACGATCGGCAGCTTCGTCTTTTTCCTCTTCTTCTTCAACTTGTTCCTCATCACCACCACCTACTGCATCCTCATCATCACCACCTGCTCCAAGAAGGTCTGGAAGCTCTTGAGCAAACATCTCCAAGCTGGGATCCAGGGATTCCACGGACGCGGTCATCTCTCCCAAGATCTGGGAGGTAGTCAAGGTTCCAGTTGGAGGGGCAGGAGGCGTAACCGACAGGTCGGCGGTATGCACATCTGTAGGAGGAACATCCAACTGCTCCTCTGCAGTTTCTACTGTTTGTTGGTGTTCTCCAATAGGAACACTGATGTTCGTTGTTTGTCACTCAGAGGGGACTCCTCCTCTTGAACCTTGTTCCTCAGCAGGAACAACAGCCATATCCGGCACATCAGCCTCTTCAATCAGGAGCACCTCTCGAGACTCTCGAGATTCTTGATTCCAGTTGGATCGACGCCTCTTCCTGCGGGCCAGAGGAGGGCAGGAATCTCCACTACCAGTGGAGGCAGATGTCTGATCATGCCCCCTCTTCGAGCTCGAGGCAGATTTCTCAAGGTTTGATCTATAGTCGGTGATCGGAGGTGGACGACCCATTTTCTTAAGCTTTTTAACAGGACAGGCGTTGAGATCCCAGCTAGCTGTACGAGGAGTTAAAGTTGCAGTTAGATATATTAACGATAGCCATTTACCCTTACCGGCATTGACAAACGAGATGCTTTCTTCGACGCGAGAACGGGTGAATTGCTTGATATGGACGGCTCCTGCTTCAAGCAATCTTTTGGAATCCTTAAGGAAGTTACCAGGAAACGGGCCGATGTTGCAATGCAAAGCTAAAATAAATAGGAAAAGCCGAGTTAGGAACAGTTCAAACTCGAATATGCATATATGTCAGCTCGGCGGTCCTAGGTGGTATCTACCGAAGGTCTCCGCCCATTTTCTTCTAAGGATTCTCCCTACATCTCCCACGGATTCTGGGACGACCTTCAGGAAGAAATACTTTGTTTTCCAGGCGTGGATCTTGTCCCTCGAACCGACACTTATCAATTTATACTGTTGCTTGAAATTGATATAGACAAAGCCGGTGTTGATTCTTGTCCCCTTCTGTACAATTGGGTTGATTGACGATATGTTCTCCAGGTACCTAACGCCGAGCTCCACCTGGAATTTGTAAGCATGAGCCAGTAGGGAAATCATCTGCCTGATTGAAGGAGCAGACAGCTGCGAAATCGCAATCTTCCATCTAGCGCAGTACGATATCAGCAGCTTCGGCAAAGGTAACCAAAGATGGCACTTTCTAAACAGGGACTCATACAAACATACATAGCCTTGGGGGTAATCCCATGGTCTTTGATGCGGTTCAGGGATCATAATTGGAATCTCGTTTAAGCAAGGAAAGTCTCAGACGAGGTCTCAAATTGATTCCTCATCACACTTCGTAGGTGCGAAACCCGTCAATGCATCATCTGGAGCAGCCCAGTTTCCTTGGGGAGCTCGTTCTTCAATATCTACTTCTACCTCATCGATGTGTAGGTCGTCACGAGAAGCAAAGGATTTAGCAAGATTGGCATGAGATGAAGACATAATTTACGACTGGCAAATTACCGAGCTATTTGCGTTAACCACCGAGCTGAATTTCTAGAGAGAGAAAGAAGAGAGAAGGGAGAGCGATTCTACCTGCAAAAGGAATTCTGAAACTGTGAAGTCTTGATATGAAGTGGCGAGGGGGTATTTATACCCCGAAGAGACGGAAATTACCGAGGCATGTAATGATTGCGCGTGGGAAACCCTAAAGGCGCGACTCTTCAGCTTTCCCCTATAAAACCGATTCAATAAAGCCTATGAAGACGATTCGATAAAGCCTACAAAGCATTTAATGCACATTTGCCGAAATGAACCTTATTCTGAAGATCAATCGCTGATTTATGGATCCTTCGCCGACCTGGGGGGGATTAACTGTTGATACCAGGTGTAGCACCTACCCTAAAAACCCATTTTGACTCAAGGCCCAGCTGGACGCCGACTTGATGAGGAGAAAAGGGGCCCAGGAGGGCGAGACTAAGATGAGCCAACCTGACGAGCTGGGCCTTCTAGCTCATGGCCCATTAGGGTTAATTGAGTGAGCTTGTATTTTCACTATAAATACCCATGTAATTATTCCTTAACGAGATATGAAATTCTTCTGAGCTTTTACCCACATAAGCTAAGACCTAAACTTAATTGTTAAGTCTTGATTCAACAAAGAACCACTATTTGCAATTGATTATCCAGTGCCATCACCAACATGAATTTCCTCTTGACCCGTATAAAGAGAGTGCATGGAGAGATTGGCCAGATCCGATGTAAGATGGTGAGACGTACTGGAGTCCATCAGCCACGCATAATGATTGGCTCCATGATTGAAAGAAGCATTACAGGCTCGTGGAGAATTCTGGTAGAAGCCTCGTGATTGACCATGTAATGGAGAAGATGCCGAGAGCTATTGTTGATGTGGAGACTGGTTAACAAGGCGAAATAGATGACTCTTTTTGGCACTGTGACCTTGTGTACCACAAGCTTGACAACGTCCAAGGTATGGTCTTGGAGAAGGGTGATTTGGACGTGGATTCCAAGAGGTTGACGAGTTGTTATTGATGCGCCAATTTTTGGTGTTATTGCGGGTCTGGACGTGATGAACAATGATGGGAACGTGTGAGGTTGAGATCTCAGTGGTGGATAAGTCAAGCTCTTTGTTGATGAGCTTTTCATGGAGTTCTTCAAAAGAGATATGATTATCTCGGATGTGAACTGAATCAGCTAGAGACTTGTAATCGTCAGGAAGGCCGACAAGAATAATATCTGTGAGATCTTCTGGATCCATGGCATTGCCAAGGAGAGAGAGAGCATCAAATTTGCTCTTGATGAGTTTCATATACTCATGAATTGTTTTAGTCCCCTTAACACACTGTTTCAGCTGCACTTTTAGTTGCTTAATGTGGCCACGTGAAGGTTTGGCATAAACAAAGGAGAGTGTGAGCCAGGCTTGAAGAGATGTCTTGGCAGTGGCAATGATGGGTTGATGTGCGGTTTCAATAGATCCAAAGATGGATCTAAATAGGAGATTATCCTGTCTTTCCCATAATGTATATGCATGATTTTTCTCTGTGGCACCTGGAACGGTGAGTGTTTGCGGCGGAGGCTCGGTGTTAGAATCAATGTATGTTAGAAGATCGTAACCACAGAGTAGTGAGCGAACTTGGACACTCCAAGTGATGTAGTTGGTGGTGGAAAGTTTGGTGACATTCACCATATTGACAGTGAGGAGATTAGAATTAGGAGATCCAGAAGTGATAACATCGGATGATTGATCAAGAGAAGACATGATTTTGAGAAAAATTTTGTGTTTAGGAACGAAGATGCTCTGATAACATGTAGAGGAATATAATATATTCACTTAAGGAAATAGTTACAGGATACGTTCTTATATACATAGAGTCTACAGAGCATATCTCTAGGATATCTAACAAGAAGATATTATAGGTACAACAATATAGGAACAATACGATATGATATTATCTCTATAGCATGGACCTAGCTTACAGTTGGAGAAACAGATCTATCCAACTGTACAATGACAAATTCTTTTTAGTTCTCTATTCTAAGAGAACATGATATGTATGGGATACATATAGCTTTGGAGTCCTCCATGCATGTAAGTAGGTATTGTTACTCTACAGACATTTCATATGGATACTTTAAAGTAGTCGGGTTTGAGAAAGATCCACTATGTCTTTTCACAATTAACACAATGTCCAAATTGCCAATACAATATGTAGGTCTCTTCTGATCATTTTCAACCTGTGTCTTGCTAGATGAGAGGCATGCCATAAATTTTTGCCCGCCATAACCAAAGGCAAATTAAAAGGACAATTTCCCAAGGCCGCATGAATTTTTTAAAACTTGTAGGCCACACTAAAAATAATAAGTTTTATATAAGAGAACTGTTATATAAAAAATATTTATTTTAGAGAAAGTTTTTAGTGATTTTTTGGAAAGTTTATGGTTTATTTATATGAAAAGTATGTATATGTTTTAGTTTTGTAATATACAATTACAAAAGATAACTATGAGTGAAAGAGATAACTGAATGATATCTTATCCATTGACTTTTGACTCTAGATGATTGTTTTGTTGGAACTCAAATTTTACTCAATTAGATTTAGTTTGAATAAGAAATGTTTTGTCCAAATTTTGGGTGCTTGTATAGCATAAATCGGATATACATTTAATGGAGAAGTTCAAAACTTTGTTATGGAGGAAAGAGTGAACACATACTAAACTATATGCGCGCGCACTGAATCGAGTAGTACTTGGATTCGGGTGTTGGTTTATATGTTGATTCGGGTATATGAGCATTGACTCAATAACCTATGATGCAAAAATAAATCTATGTAATTGATCACTACATATATTTTATTTTGGTCAAAGTGAAATAATTCTCATCATATGATGGATGATTATATTTGATCAAAACATAATAATTCTCATAATAACAAAGAGAATTAAAGTTTGATCAAATAAAACTCTCCTCCTTAACTTGAATTAATATTTGATTTTATTATTCAATTTTGTAACCACCAAATTTGACATAAAGTATAATGTTAAATGTGAGTAATGGTGGTTTGACTACATGGTGAAGACAAAGAGTCTTGTCTCCTCATCTCCTATATAAGGAGAAAATATCCAACATCTTAAAAGATCCACACACACTTCTCTTCTCATAGTACTTTTATTCTCCTTCCATTCCTGTTTGATAGTACACACAAACTATGGTTTGTTAGACTTTTATTCGAGTGATGCGAATAAAAGAAATCATGCAGTTTTATCCCGGGACTCTAATCGTCATTCAACCGTCACACTACGGGGCGATTTTTGAGTTAAGGAAAGAGAGCTTTCTCGACTCTGCAAAAATCAGATTTAATCTGATCTGTTATGCGGTATTCTTGTATTTTATCTCTGTTTTTTATACATTACTTTGCAATTATTCAGATTGTTCCTCTTGTGTAAATTAAGGTCCTACATGTTTCATGTCAGTTTTGGTTATTGTAGTAGTAGTGTCCAACTTTGTACTCGTTCGTTTTTTTTTATCAATAAAACAATGGTGAGAAAAAGAAAAAAAGAATAATAGTTCTATTTGTCATTTTTTTTCTCTACAAATCGAGAATGAAAGAAAATTTTTTCTTATGTTTAATTATGTTAACGTGATGAATGAATTATTTAAGACATAAATTTATTTTTCCTGATATTTTATAGAATATTTCTTAAGAAAAAACACGATTTTTGATATTGTTTGCCCTAAGCATGGAGGAATTTAACACGACATTGTAACTAATGATTGGGTGAGACCTTCAAAGGTTTTGGTAATCCCTTTTGACCAATTCAAAATATTTTGTGGCGGAGATTTATTTGGGACTTCTCGGATCTACATGATTCAAAGAACTTTTTAATATGATCAACCACTTTTGGACCAATATATAGTATCCTAATATTTTTGACAAAATAAAGCTCTGAAGCCATCAAAGCCCGGAATGACTGATGGAATATATAGCTTATGTTATTTCTATTAATATTAAGAAGGAATGAGTCTATCAAGACCAATGAGATAAAGAACCAAAGAGAAGAAGCTATCCACATGTTCTTATCCATCCAGAAGTCATCTACATGTTCTCATCCATCAAAACTATAAAATGTTTTATAAGGTTCTTACAAGGTCAAGGTCGGTCAACCTTGAAAGGAGTTTAGAACGTCAACCTCATCTTCTTTGAATAAATCCAATAAGGAGGAAGAGCTTCTAGAAGACTAATTTAGAAGAAATGAGCAAAAGTATCCGTTGGAGAAGTGGTTGTCAAAGGAAGGACAAAAGCTCACATGTGGCTTTAAAGTGATTAATGAAGACTATTATCTAAAAGTCAATAAACATCTCGAGACAAAACATGCCATAAATGTCATTTTACTTACCCAACACTTAATGCCATTCCTCTTATGTATTTTGAATTTTGAAATAATTGTTGTTCCCTTCAAATATCATGTAGCTTCCATTGTAAAATCTAAGAGAGATTAACTTCTCTACTTCAATAATATTTTGGTTCTTTACTCTCTCTCTC
>OVBE01002131.1:0-32154 GCA_900406425.1 Iberis pinnata | reverse complement strand
ATTTCCATACCGAAGATGTCGGCCTAATATGTTTCTATATATTTATCGATGAATTTAACATTAAGTAAAAAAGAATTTTAAAGAACTTAATTCATGTTTTCAAAACTTATTAATTTATAAGCACTATTAATATTCTAATACAATATTGAATTGTTTATTGTTTACCTAAACTGAATTTAATTTTATTTGTTTACCAGATCTCATACTGACAGACGATGAGAAAAAAAATTTTGCTTTACAAGAGATTAACGAATTTCTATTACGTAATGGAACCGCATTGAGATACTTCCAAACTATGCCTCAACAATGTATAGAAGGTAGAAATACTTCAAATCGATTTATTGTTGATGAAACTAGCTATGACCGGGATTATTTGAGAGAAAAACGTAGCAATTGGATTAAGTTGATGACGTGTGAACAGAAATCGATATACGATGTGATTATGTCAGCGGTTAATGATAAATCAGGAGGTGTTTTTTGTATATGGTTTCGGAGGCACATGAAAAAAATTTATGTGGAAAACGCTTTTGACCGCTATTAGGTGTAAATGAGCTATTGTTCTTAATGTAGCTTCAAGCGGAATAACTGCTCTTTTATTAGAAGGTGGACGAATTGCCCATTCAAGATTCGGAATTCCTGTAAATCCGGATGAATATACTATGTGTAGAGTCGCACCCAGATCAGAATTGGCAAAAATGATTAAAGAAGCGTCGCTTATAATATGGGATGAAGCGCCTATGATGAGTAGGCACTATTTTGAGACTTTGGATCAAAGTTTGTGCGATATAGTAGGAAATCAAGACAACAAATCTTTCAGTGGAAAAGCCATTGTTTTTGGTGGCGATTTTAGACAGATTATTCTCGTTATTGTTGGAGCTGAAAGGGCTGAGATTGTTCTTTCCACACTAAATGGATCTTATTTATGGAAGCATTGCAAGATTCTGAAGTTAACAAGGAATATGTGTCTACTGAACAAGGACTTGAGTACTGAAGAAGCTAAAGAAATCGATGAGTTTTCAAAATGGTTATCAACAATCGGAGATGGAAAGATTTCTGAACCTAACGATGGTCAAGTAATTATTGATATTCCGCCAGAATTTCTAATTACTAAATCTGATGATCCTATGGAAGTGATAAGCAGAGATATATATATGGAGATCCAAAAACATTTCAAGAGCTAAACGATCTGAAGTTCTTTCAAGAACAAGCGATATTATGTCCAACAAATGATGACGTTGGAATGATTAATGATCTAATGCTAAGCAAGATGGAAGGTACGTTTATATTGATGTTTGTATCAAATTTATTAATTTTCTTTTAAAGTACTTTATTTATAGTTGTGTATACCACCTAAATATACATGTATTTTGTCGTTTTCAGGTGAGAAAAAGATATATCTAAGTGCTGATACTATTGACCCTATTGATATTAAAGCAGCTGAAAATCCGGTTTTTACACCATATTTCTTAAACACCATTACTTTACCGGGAATGCCACGACACATACTTCGTTTGAAAATTGGTGCTCTGGTTATATTACTATGGAATATTGATCCTAAGGGAGGGTTATGCAACGGGACTAGGTTACAAATTACCCATATGACAAATCATGTTTTAGAAGATATGGTTATAACTGGAGGTAAGATTGGGCACAAGGTTTTGATTCCTAAAGTTAGTATTACACCAACTGATTTTAGATTTCCGTTTAAGATGTGTCGCATGCAGTTTCCATTGTGTGTTGCGTTTGCAATGACTATTTACAAGAGTCAAGGACAATCCCTAAAGCAAGTAGGTGTTTTTCTACCTAGACCTGTATTTTCGCATGGACAATTGTATGTCGCATTATGTAGGGTAACATTAAAAAAGGGTTTGAAGATTTTGATTGTAGACAGTGATGGAAAATCACAAACTATAACAACCAATGTTGTTTTCAAAGAAGTTTTCCATAATTTGGATTGATGAAGTTATATATAATACATAAGAAAAATTAAGGTAATTTCAATATTTTCTAAAACGCTATAAGTCATTTCTATTGTATTTTGGTTTATATAAACTATATGATCAATCTAACTATTTACTTAACATGTTTAAAACAGGTTACGATGATGTTTTATGGAATCAACGAGAGAAGTCTTTTAAGATGTAACTTATTCAACTGATTAATTTATTTTCTATGATATTATTTCGAATAAATACATTTAAGTGTTTTAATATCATTTTATTACGAACGTAACAACCTTTTTGGTTTCATTAATTATAACTTATTAGCATATATTGTTTTCATCTACATTAATTGTATACAAAATTGTTGATGTGTAACCTAAATCATTTCATCAAAGCTTGGAAAGAATCAATTTTATAAATAGATTACACGCACCAATAATTTACTTTTATTTGGTAGATATTATCTAACAATTTATACATTTTTATTTGTAAATTAAATAATGTATATATTTCTAATTCAATTAAGCTTTTCTTGGAAATATAACTTAAGAGTTATGACACATATTGAAGTGTCATAACTTTTTCACTATTACTTTTAACCATGCATAGTTACTAGATTTTAAAATTCAAATTCATATTGTGTAAATTTTTCCCTATAAATAAGTGTGTTACATTCATAAGGAATTCAATTCAAAAACGAGTTCTTTAGAGAGATTTTTAAACTATTTCGAGTTAAAACATCATGAGTTCTTTGTCCTCAACCGGAGCTTCTTGTGTTTCAAGAACATCTCCTCCTCCGGTATCAACAACGATTGAGAAAATCAATCTCAGGGTTATGGATCAAAAGGTTTGTTCTTTAACTATTTACACCAATTATGAAATAATAAATGTTACTAGTTTATAATTATTCATAATTTTCTCATACACAATTTTAATTCGTAATTTTTTAAATAGGGAATCGAAGTGAAATTCCTAATAGGAGTTAATACGCCTTTGCAAAAACTAATGACTGTTTATTGTGAGAAGAAAAACAGAGACTTCAACACTCTTCGTTTCTTTTACAATGGGAAGCGATTAACACGTTCCACAACTCCTCAATTGGTTTATTCCTATCTTATGTATATTCTTTGTAATTGTAGATTGATGAATTAAAACGTTTATAAATTTATTTTTATTTTTCTTTCAGCTAATGATGGAAGATGGAGATGAAATATATGTTGTCATGGAACAAATTTGTGGTGACCATTATGCATTTTGAGTTTCTTAAAATATATTTATTGTTTATCTACCTTTAAGTGTTGTTGTATTTCTTTAAGTTTTAGTAGTGTGGTTCAAGTTGTATGAGTTTATCTTAAGTTGATGTTTTTTAATTCGAGATTGGCTTCTATTAACTATATGTAGTTCATTATTACTATATTTTACGAATATAGTAGATTGTTTATCACCATTAAAAAGTACCCGAGATTAAAAATAAAATAAAAGTAACGATATAATAACATATTTGTTACATTAAAAAATAAACACAACATCATTTAAACCTATTTAATCCATGAAATCAATATCAAAGTCACGTTTGAAATTGATTTTGGGAACAAAAGAGTGATAAAAACATCATTGTTTGCATGCAACTTTTGACGTTGAAGTTTTTTGATATCTACTTCAAGATTGAAGTTGGGTTCGTTTTTAACTCTTTGTAAAATATCCAATGCGGAATCTATATTACCCGCCTTTAGTTTAGCATCGTGTAGTTTTTCTTTGCATTTTGATTGATACTCCATGGATAGCATGACGGCTTGGTATTTCATTTGGTTTAGAGACTTGGCTAATGTTATGTGTATGTCGTTTATATCTTCAGATGTTGAACTTTGAGAAAATCGGTGTGATAGGTGCAGCGGGTTCATTTGGTTCGTTTTGATTCATTTTTGAGATTCTCAAGGGTATAAGAAGGAGAAACTGTGTTATAAAATATTTTCTTTGTTAAAGGTTGTTATGTTTTGGTTATTATATAATGAGTTATTTATTAGGTTAAGTTTTCATTCAATGGTGGTTGTTATTTGTCAAATCAATTATTTTTATAAATTTGTAAGATACAAAGTAAATATATTTAATTAAATTTATAGTTATTTGGTTTGTTGGTAAATGCCGAATCTAATATTTACTATGGAAGCATTTATTGTTTTTCTAAATAATTCTATGTTAATATTAATAAAATAATTTGTATTATGAATTTTGATTCGTTCAATAATTTTTTATATAAATTTGTAGTATTTGTCAAATGCGATTTTATTTTATTATTCTTATCATTTTCGTTTTAATTTTGTGTACCTATCTATGTTTTTTGCATTTCTAAATAATCCGGTCAATGTTATGTCATTTATCTTTTTATATAAATGATTATTTTTGTTTAACTCTTTTAATTGTATTTGTTATATATTCATTCAAAATAATTTGTATAATATGTTGGTTGTTAATATAATATAATTACTAAATTAAAATTTATGGTTTATCAATTACTATATAAATTTAAAACAAATAATATATTAATATGATTTTTATTGTATAAATATTTACACATTTTATTAAAATTTTAAATTTTGTATTATATACAAACAATGATATTATTTTACAAAGCACAACCAATATAACCGGATACTATTCCTAATGGGAAGGTAATTTATATTACCTTTCATAGTTAAATCTATATGTTCGTGATTTTAGTATATTCAAACAAACTAAATATGATAATGTATTGTATTTTTTAATAATTAATAGTTTAGTGATCACTTATTTAATTTTATCAGTTATGAAAAAATATAAGTATAAACTGACCTTTTTTAATACTTTCCTCATCATTTGTTTAGTCCTTATCCGATAAAGTATGGACGTCTCTATTTCACTATGATAAGGAAAGATCATAGAATTCTAAGTTGTTGTTTGTATTTAGTTTCAATGTATTTAGTTTTTCAAATTATATAAATATAGTATGTGTAGTATATATTTAAAGTTAACCCTTAATGTAATTTTATACTTATGAACGTTCTATAATTTAAAAGTAATATACCTTTTATATGATATTGATTATACTAATTTTATATAAATGTAATTATTGTTATTTTAACTTATGATTATAATAATTTTTCCTGTTAGGATATCAAAACAACTTTTTAACAATTTTCAAGATATATTAATTGTCATGGAATTTGACCGGTGCATATGAAACGACACACCCATCGAAATTGTGTCGATTCGAAACTGATTATCTTACATTATATATAGCATATAAGGTTCATTGTAAAAAATCAGAAACCTAAAACTTAAACACCAAAAAACTTTTCCAGAAGTAAATTAGAAATATTTTGTCTACAATGGACTCAAAGATGAAGTTTCATCAATACGAAGACATAGAAGAAGATCCTACGAAGATTGTCATAATGTCTAGATGGAGGAAGTTAAGAAATTTCATGAAGATGATGAAAATTCAGATTAAAGTTTTGGAGGATCGACATGAAGTCGAGGTTAGGAAAACAAGAATAGATTCGGTGATTGAGATTTTGCAAAGGATTAAAAGAGATCCTAATTTCAATAGCGAGACTGAGTTGACTAATCTCCAAGGGGAAAAGCTTGAAGTTGATAATGAATTCAGCCACACCAATCCGTATGAAATTAACTATAGAGAGTGTGGTATTGATTTTTTAAATTAATAGTATAAATGTATTATACTCGGTACTATTTGTTTTCTTTTAATATAGACGAGTTTTCTTTCAAATCTTGAAGTTTTTTTAATTTGGTAAAAAGTATATATCGTTACGAGCATAACACCCAAAACAATATATAAGAAATGTTTTGTTTACGTAAAGGTCAACTAATTTTTTTAGTTTTCGGTGTTATACTGAACAAAATATAATTTGGTTAAGAATATTAAGTATTATAAGAATTTAAATCAAAAGTAAGTATAAAACGGATAATTAAATTTGGTTAATAATATTAAAGAATTATAATATTTTATTATTATATTTAATATATATTTAATGTATATCGTTATAGATGAAATCACAAGATAGATTGAATCGCAAATATAAAATCAATGGTTTTTCTAAAAGCTTTTATTGAAGGCCAAAAGTATATCCGAAACACCATTTAAATTAATAAATCTCTGAAGCCCAATAAAGCCCAAACTAAACCAATTATCCGAATGTAATCGTTGGGCTGCTAAATATAGATTAAATATAATAATCGTATGGGCTTCTAAATTATTTAGAGTTATAAATTTTAATTAAATTTCATTATATAGTACGAAAAAGTGTATAATTAATAACTTTTTTATTTGATAAAATGATATCAAAATTAATCTTATTTATATATGTATATATCTTTTTTTTTAAAATTATGTATATTATGATGTTTATTTCCAGATTAACATATATACGATTATAAATTTATAGATTATTTGTAAATATATTAATATCTGAATTATTTGAGCAGTTGTTAATTTTGAACCTATATCTAAGAAAATAGAATGTTTTGTTATTATTTCCTTAAGGCAATGTTTTGTAAAAATAGAAATTAATTAAATATGTTATTGAGTTTATATATTCACCTGGGCTATGAACATTATGAATCTCGATTAATATTTGACCCATATATTTTTTGTTGTTTGAAATCTGTATGCAAGACCATTTATCACATGCAAACAATAAATTAAAAGATATTGAACAAATATTCGAATTCCTTTTTTAGATATGGATTTAAATTTAACAAAAAATTGTAAATCTAACCTTTTTTTAAGTGTTTTTAGTCTTCACAAAGGTAGATGTATTTCTGATCGAAGAGAAAACCTCATAAGGAAAAAGGACAAAAATTAACATCCAAAAATAAGCAGATCTATAAAGAAAACAACTAAATATGTGTAGATCTAACCTTTTTCGGTGATTTTTAATGTCTTCATCCTTCAGATCCGTATAAATTATACATATTACCATTAAAAAATTTTATATATATTAGAACGACAATAAACATAAGATATTTATGGAATTGTAAAAAAAATGGAAAAATGGTATAGATTTTACCTTTGAATTTCTTTTTTCGATAGATCTGAGGAGATGACCAATATTCGACCGATTAGATGGATGAAACAAAGACATTTTGAAGAAACAACATAAATCCGTTTACAGATTTGGGAGATGAAACCTTTTTTGTTGCAAAAGTTTGTGTCGGTTAACGAGAAAAAAAAGAAAGAACAAATATCAACTACATAATTGGATCACGTTTTGGGCCAACTATTACATTCGGATAATTAATTAATTTTGGGCTTTATTGGGCTTCAGTAGATTTATTAATTTAAATTGTTTTTCGAATATTTTTTGGGCTTCAATAAAACTTTTTAAAAAACCATTGATTTATATTTTGGATGTAATCATTTTTTCTATAAATTGATTTTTCAACAAAATTTTTTATACCTTTGATAAATTTTTTGTATCGTAATATAATATGGCCTATACATTAATAATTCAAGTTAATTAAATATGTATATATGAACTATTATTTAAAACAAAAAAATATGAAAATAACTTATACTATATATTGTTTAGTTATCAAATCCAATTCAATTATACAACATATTATTTCAAGTTTATTATTTCCTAATAGAAAATTTATACTTATTATACTACATGTAATAATATAAAATCAATATAAATAGTTACACTATATATTTATATTTAATTTTAATGTAAAATATCAGAAAAATGATAGTAAAATACAATATATATTATTAGTTATTCAACAATCTATACTATTATATGACATATGTATATCTATATACTTGATCAAAAAATTTGATTTAAATCTCACTAAAATTGGTATTACTCTCTATTCAAGTTGATCATAAAAAATGTATATTACATTATATATAATATAATCTTAGACGATATATATATATATATATATATATATATATATATATATTTTTTATTCTATGTCACACAAGTTATAAATCAATCGAACATTTAATCCCGCGCATGGCGCGGATTAACTACTAGTTTTATCATTAAAAACAATGACATTGCATGTAATTTTTTAACAAATTTAAGGTTTCTCTTTAAATTATGTTTCCCAATTAATAATACATATTACTTTATATTAAATTATTTTTTAAATATGTTTTTTGTAATGATACTCCATGTAAGATAATAATATTATATTAAAATATAATATTTAATTTCATATTTTAATTGGTTTTTAAAATATTTATGTTGTAATAGTTTAAGAAAAATATTATAAATATTTTAACATAAGATTTACTAAGTTCTTAAAGTATTAAAAAACGAATTTATTTTTATTTTTATTGAAATAATTTAGAGAAATTCCTTGAAACACTATCAAAAGAAGTTCAAATTCCAAAACTACCACACACTCTCAAAATTTCCAAAAATACCACACACTCTCAAAATGTTCCGAAAATACCATAAAAATAAAAAGTAAATTAAAAGGATTTAGAATTTAAAATTTTGGGTTTGTGTTCACTAAATAGAATTTAGGGTTTAGTTTTGAAGGGGTAGGGTTTGATATTTGGGTTTTAGGGCTTAAATTTGAAGTTTTAAAGTTATTTCAAATTTTATGGTATTTTTGGAACAAAAATATTTATGTGGTATTTTTGGAAAATTATGTGGTATTATTGGAACTTTTTGGAGTATCTGGTATTTTTGGAATAAACATAGTTTTTGATGGTATTTTTGAGAATGTCCCAATAATTTATAGTATTAATAAATAAAAATTGAAAATTTTGAATAAATAAAATAGAAAAATATAAGTTTATATTTATAGGAGATATATGTATATAATTTTTTAATTTTCTTTTTTAAAAAAAAATTCATGATTTTAGGAGATAAATAATTTGTCTATATTACCCTTACAAAAATTAAATTGTGTGTTGAAAACCAATGGCGTTTCATGTAATTTTTTACAAAACCAAAATTTTCTTTTAAAATAGTTCTTTCTAATTAATAATATAGATATTTGGCTGTTTAAATGTTAGTATAAATTGATTTTAGAAAACATTTAAATATGTTTAATTTATCAGTTTGTTATCACATATTAAAAAATTTATAGTTTTAAATGTATTTTTATAGTTAAGAGGAATTCCTTCAAATACCATTAAAATTTTCAAATTTCAAAAATACCACACACTCTCAAAAGTTCCAAAATTATCACACACTCCTAAATGCTCCAAAATACCACAAACATACTAGGTTTGATTTTGAGTTTTTAGGATTTAAATTTGAAGTTTTAAAGCTATTTCAATTTTTGTGGTATTTTTGGAAAAAAAAATATTTTTATGTTATTTTTGGAAAAATGTAGTATTTTTGTAACTTTTGAAAGTATGTGGTATTTTTGAAATGAACCTGATTTTTGTGGTATTTTTGAGAATTTCCTTTTTATAATTCATGTTACATATTTAAGATACTCTAAATATAATAAACTTATTTATAAAAAGTTTCTTTCAAATTATAATTTTATGTACATGTTTTACACTAAATAATTTATTAAATTAACTAGTAAGATAAATTAAAAATTATATTTAATTTTATTTATTGATATTTGAAAATTAATATTAGTATATTGAAAAGGTTATTTGGCAGTATATAGATAATAAAAGCAAAAGTAAAGTTGTTGTTTAGTTACTTGAATACTAGAAAATAAAATTACAAAAAAAAAATTCTCTTGATTAGTTGAATATAGTGTTATGTTTTAGGTCCATTAGAAAAAGAAAAAAATCTAGTGGATAAATTATTCGATGGTATTACTTATCTCGGAAAGAAATTAAGGAACTCTTCACATTTTAAAAGAACACTAAAAGTTAAATTAATATTTTTTTTGTAAGAAAATGTATGGATTTATCCGGTTTCTAACTACCCCATCCCTTTCACAATAAATAATGTTTTAAAGAATTTTTTTGTTTAATTTAAGTGATATTTTATGCATAAATTTAATGTTCTAAATCATTCTGTATTATGCATTATAATTTAATTGATTAAATTAACGATTAATAATATTTTTATTAAAAAATAAATTAAATAACGTTTTTATGTTTTATTAATTGACTTATAAAATAATTTTGAAGAATTTCTTCAAACACCATTAAAAGAAGTTCAAATTCCAAAATTACTACATACTCCCAAAAATTCTAAAAATACCACACACACTCTTAAATGTTATAAAAATACTACAAACATAAAAAAAGTAAATTTTAAGGGTAATTACATAATTTAATTATATTTGTTAAGTCTTATTTACTCAATCCTAACAAACTTTCTTTACAACAAATTTCAAAATAGTTGTTAGAAAAAATATAACAAATTTTTATATAATTTAAAAATCATTATAATTTGGTGAAATGTACTAACCTAGAACCCAAAATCTTTAAAGAGAAATTTATTTGTTTTACCATCAAAACACCCACTAGAGAATTATTTCAACGCAGCAACCAGCAAAAACCTCTATCTGTAAATCAATCTGTCTCATATGTCTTGGCTCTTCAAATCTCGTGGCGATGATCCCGAACCCTCGTCTCCATCCGGCCATGGAGGTGTCAAAGAGGATTTATCTTTACTCGGTTCAACCATCGGTCGCCAGATCCGTGGCGTCGCTGCTTTCCTAGCTCCGCCTCCTTCTCCACCGTCCGTTCCTGCCGACGAACGTCTTTCGTCAGATTCACCAACTCAGCAAGCACTCGTTGGGATTCGTAACGATTTGGCTGAGATTAGTGGTAACTTAAAGACTGGCATCTTCAATTTCGCGTTCAACTTACTTCAGTTTCCAAGTAATCTCTGTGAAGGAGATAGAGATAGTAGAAGATCTGTTATCGAGGATTTAGGATTGGATAAAGTACCTGGAATTTCTGGAGAAGTTGTTGACTTCGCTATTAAAATCGCGACGAGACCAGGATGCTGGACAGATTTTCCTTTGTCACTTAACAGTGGTAATGCCTTTTGATCCATAAAAAAATCTGGAGAAGTTGTTTTGTTTTGTGTTTCTGCATTGCTTGATATTGATATTGATATTGATATTGATATAGGACTAATTACAAGTAAAAGCTTTGTGTCTCTATACTCTGCATTGGCATAGTTGACTTTTTCCCCCAGTAGCTCGGCTCAACAGTGGTCATTTTCAGTCTACTAATTAACTACTTGGAGCCATTAGCTAGTGAGAAATTTTAGGTGTTGGGAAGGAAGACTTAGTAGATCTCTAGGGTTTGTTCTTGTGTTGTTGGTTCTACCCCAACAATCAGAAAGCTCATGAGTTATATTTCTTCATGCCGGGATCTTTATGATCTCAAGTTTCCTATTACTGTCTGTAAATCAAAATCACTGTTAACTTTGGATATATCATGGAAGCTCTATTTTGCCTGTTAGCAACAGAACTATATAAAAGTTGGATGTTTACGTCGTCTATTTTGTCTATAATCTCTGCTGATCCAAACAATTAGGAGCAAAATTGTATTAAGTGAATTATCTTTTTCATTTCAACATTGTAGAATTTGAACTGTCGGAGGCTCAAAAGGCACATGTAAGAGCCATTGAACACCTGGTTCCTGGCCTTGTAGCTTTGAAGAATGAAGTCAGCAGTTGTATGAATGACGAACACTTCTGGTTGATTTATTTCATTTTACTGATGCCGAGACTGAATGGACATGATTTTGAGCTCTTAGCAACCTGCAAGGTAAGACTTTTATAATGGAGATGCTTCCTAGTGTGAATTGTAAGCATCTGATCCAATACATTAACGTTAATACTTAAAACGTTTGAAGATGAAAAAGCCAGTCAATGCTATGATGCCTGTTACTGTAACAGAAGTTCTAGACTCTGGAAAAACTGTAATCTTATAAAATTTCTGTGTTCAGAAGCTTTCATCATTGCATTATTCTGTTATCTTTTTTGCTTTGCTCTGCATTTTTCTCAATGGCCTATCTTCTGAAACTTTCATAACTAGGTATTTGAAACAAGGGATCAACTTTTACTAAAGCTGCAAAAGGAGGAGGGAGGATCAAGCAAGAGCTCTGAAGAAGGTAGCAGCAATAGAGAAACAGAAAATGTGGAGGGAGTTATTGACAAGATAGAGACTTTGAAAATTGAGCAAAGTGATAAATCATCTGAAATCTCTTTTAGCGATTTAGATGTTGATGATCTCTCAGAGAAGCCATGTTCAAGCAGGAGTAGGATGAAAAGGCCAGCGTCAAATGCAAGTTGTTCAAGCGACTGGATTCAGCTTAGCAGGAGTCAAGGTGGACACAGTAAGGATTCGGAAGGTGATTCTAGTGACTGGCTTCCAATTGGCGATTCTGATTGACATTACTGGAAAGTGGTGTTAGCAATGATGCACAATTTCATTAATAAAAATCTCTCTGTGTAGTATGGTGACGCTACGTAATGTTTATAGTAATATAGAAAACTTTGTCCTACTACAGATTGCTTTTATGTATAGCCCGATATATCTCCCCTTTTTCAATTACTTAATTTCGTGATGATCTAAAATGTAATGATCAAGGGCTTACAAGTGAGAGAAATGTTTAACTGTTTTAAACTCTAAAGAACGTCTCCCAAAAGTCTATAAAAAGAGCGTTAAGGGTCATAAAAGTCCTACATCCTTTCCTCTTTGTGCCAGTGTTTCCCAAGTCGTTGTTGTCGAGTTCAACCACTGCCCAAGACCAGTCTACCGAGGCAGCTTACTGATCACCGTGGGAACCAAAATTCGCACCGTCCGATTTCCGTTAGTTAAGAAAACTCAGAAAGAACCCCGATTTTTCAGAAATCTCGGATTTCTGTGAGTCAAATGCGGAAAGATTAGAACACGATAATAATAGAATACGAAATTAAAAGTACGAAAGATGGCAACAGAAATCTTATTTTGAATTTGCGTATGAGCGTGTTACAATAGGTGATAGTCTCGGCCGCAAGAACTGTCGGTGAAAATCCTAGATCTAACAATAGAGACTGATAATCAAATTGAGTCGTAGGACGAAAGAAATAGTCTAAAGCCCTAAGTATTTCAGTGTGGAGAATTGAATGTGTATGTGCCCCTTCTTTTCATCTCTCTTATATATGCTTCAGGGTTGATCCATCTTCCTTTTTCGTCTTCCGTTCCTTCGCGAAAATCTTCCTTTTCTGATTTATTCTTTTGGGGAAATCTTCCTTTTTTAGGATTTCTTCCATTTTTTCACGGCTTTCGAGACAAGCTTCGGCCGCCATTGTGCTTGGGCTCGATTCTCGTATAAAGTCGTAAGTGGGCCGTTACCGTGTTTTAGGCCTTGTTAGGCCTTTTACGGTTTATGCGATTTTTACGGTTCTCATCGGAGAACCAAGCTTTCGTATGATGATACAATCTAAACTTGGCGGAATGATTAAATCGATCGTATGAACGAGATAATATTGAGGTTTAAGTTAGTCGTTTATCGTCTTATACGATCAGCAAATACCAGCGCGTCCTTATGACCGTTCCAAAGAATGACGATTTTAATTGTATAGTTGATATATTGTGTTTTGATGCATTTTAACTCTCATTTCATAGTCATTTTAGGTAGATTCACTTGTATTTAGGCATATATAGGGTGCATTTGCATATCATATTCATTTTTCAAGTGTTGAAGGTGAATGAAATCAAAAGAGATGTGTATTGGGTACAAAAGAGCCAAAAAGGGGACTTAATAAGGATCAAAACAACAAGCCTTAAAGATCAAGCGATTTGGGGATCTTACAATGGAAATTTCATCATGGCATATTCAAGGATATTGTAGCCATGAATTCAAGTTTTCCAACAAGCCAAAAATCACTCTAAACACCCCAGAAAATTGCAAGATATGAGCCGGCAAAGTTGTGGTCCGCTAGATTCAAAGCTCCAAATTGTCCGCCCCAAAGATGCAAGTTTTACACCACCTTCCACTGTGAATTAGGAGAAGACTCTTTCATCGAAGCTATAGCCCTTTGAGTCAGCTTTCCAAAGTGGTATCGCACGCCATCATAACTTCAAATGTGAGAGAGTTGTGGACCCTGCACTGAAGGTGTATCAAGCAAAATTCGGAACAGAAGCTCATACCGATTTAGTGTACCGGTTTGTGAAAACCGGTCCTTAAAAAATGCAAAAACTAGAGACTAATACCGGTTTGTTGTACCGGTCAAGCCAAACCGGTACAGAGCCAAAAAGTCAACATTTTCAACACTTTTTCAAGTCTTTGCCCATTTTGATTTGGGTTAACCCATGTGTTTTGGGTTAACCTAATACCATTTTTAGAGACTATATATATGTTTTAGACTTAATTTTGTAAGGGAAATTTCATTCAACTTTAATTCTTATCTTTGATTCATATGTTGGTTTAGCCACTTATTCTCTAGTTTCTTCTAAGTTTTTATTATTGTTTGTTCCCAAGATCAAAGAGAAATATCGAAAGAGGAGATTTCTCTTTGATCTTGGAGGAACTTATATCATATCTTTATTTAATATTTGCATCATTCTTCTCTTTTGTGTTCTTGCATTTTAGGACTTAATTTTGGTTATTGGATCTAGACTGGATAAGATATGTACTAAGATTGATTGATGATGATTTATGGTTGTTAATATTTGATCTTCATTTTATTAGGTGTTCTTAATGCTAGATTTGACTTGATCACTCAAGTTTGGGGGGAGTTGATATATTGTGTTTTTGATGCATTGTAACTCTCATTTCATACTCATTTCAGGTATATTCACTTGAATTTAGGCATATATAGGGTGCATTTTCATATCATATTCATGTTTCAGGTGTTTAAGGTAAATGAAATCAAAAGAGATGTGTATTGGGTATCAAAGAGCCAAAAGGGGACTTAATAAGGATCAAAACAACAAGCCTTAAAGATCAAGCGATTTGGAGATTTTACAATGGAAATTTTATCATGGCATATTCAAGGATATTGTAGCCATGAATTCAAGCTTTCCAACAAGCCAAAAATAACCCTAAACACCCCATGGAATTGCAAGATATAAGACAGGAAAGCTGTGATCCGCTAGATTCGAAGCTTAAATTGTCCACCTCAAATATGTAACTTTTACACCACCTTCCACTGCGAATTAGGATAAAATTATTTCATAAAAGTTGAAGCCCTTTGAGTCAGCTTTCCAAATAGATATTTCAAGCCATCATAGCTTCAATGGTGAAAGAGTTATGGACCATGCACTGAAGGTGTATCAAGCAGAATTCAGAACAAAAGCTCATATCGGTTTAGTGTACCAGTTTGTGCAAACCGATCCTTAAAAAATGCAAAAACCAGAGACTTATAACGGTTTTTTGTACCGGTCAAGCCAAACCGGTACAGAGCCAAAAGGTCAATATTTTCAACGCTTTTTCAAGTCTTTGCCCATTTTGGCTTGAGTTAACCCATGTGTTTTGGGCTAACCCAATACAATATTTAGAGACTATATATGTTTTAGACCTACTTTTGTAAGGGAACTTTCATTCAACTTTAATTATTATCTTTGATTCATATTTTAGTTTAGCCATTTCTTCTCTAGTTTTTTCAAGTTTTTATTATTGTTTGTTCTCCAAGATCAAAGAGCATTTGGAGATTTCTCTTTGATCTTGGAGGAAATTGTATCACTTCTTTATTTAATATTTGCATCATTCTTCTCTTTTGTGTTCTTGCATTTTAGGACTTAGTTTTGGTTATTGGATCTAGGCTAGATAAGATTGGTATTGAGAATGATTGATGATGATTTATGGTTGTTAATATTTTTTTTTCATTCATTAGGTGTTCTTAATGTTAGATTTGACTTGATCACTTAAGTTTAGATCATAGGATACATTGAGATCGAAAGGTGTTGATGAAATTCCTGAACCAACTTTTGAATGCTAAATGAGGTCTAACCAAGAGATTGTGTTAGTTACTTTAGTGGTTGATCATGGATTAGAACTTAAGGCTTCTTGATTGTGTAATTATTGATGACTCTGTTTTTTCATGGTTTTTAGAAGTCATTTAGTATCAATTTTGAGGTCTTTAGGTGTGCATATATCATATTTATAGTTGTTTTAGCAAGTTTATGATTTTTAGGGGGTTTTTGCACTAGTATTCGCATATGCACGCATTTTGGAGATTTTTCAAAATTTTCAGGAGTTTTCAAGATGATTTGTGAAGAATCAGAAAAGGAAAGGAAATTGCGTGGACCAGAACCAGCTCAAGCCAAGACAAAGGTGATCAAAGCCATATCAATCAACCAAGTCCGGAGACCACGAAGCAACACTTTGGATCGATCTAGCATAAGGCCCATATCAATCCTACTCAAGCGTCCTAAGGCCCGGATCGATCCAGTCTCTTGGCCTTGGCTTGATCACGGATTGATCCCACTCTCGGCCTTGGCTCGATCACGAATCGATCCCACTCAAGGCTCGGCTCAATCCAGTCCCTCAGCCCAAGCACACCTCAGCTCGACCCAGTCCCTCGGCCCAAGCACACCTCGACTCGATCCACAACAACATTCATATCGATCCACTCCAACATTTGGATCGATCCACTTTAATGTTCGGCTCGAGCCAACGTCACCTTCGGATCGATCACGCATTTTTCTCAGCTCGAGCCAAACACGCTCCGACCCGACCAACTCGAATCTGGAATGGACCTGACCCAAGACCCAAGCCAATGATTAGTTTTTATCTTTTGTGCGTTTTAGGCCTTTTCTCTGAACACTATATAAGCCCTAGAGAGCCTCCTTTTTACCAAGTCATGTATTTGTTTCCTTTTTAGGTTTTGTCTTAGTTTTCTTTCTCTTTTGTTGTTCTTGGTGTTCTTGGTGTAAAAACCCAGAATCCTTTAAATTTTATGCTAATCTACTGTTTTCTTTAAGTTCCCTGCTTAGTTTTAGGTTTTTGTCTATTTGATGCATGTTGATCTTCTTTTTTTTATCTTAATCTTCTATTTTAGCTTTGATCATTTTATGGGTTTGAGTTCTTGTTGTTCTTGATGTTCTTCATAAGTTTAACCTTTGATAATCATGTTTAGCTTTGAAGTTGTGATTTTTGGTTTTCTTGCTTCCATATCTATGAGTAGTGAGTAGTTTCCTTAAGTTCCTGATGGGGTAGACTAGGGTTGATGTTCTGATCTTACCTTAGCACCTGAGCTTGTTTGCATATAGATCCGTTCTGTTTCATTGTGATTAATGTTGGTTTCTTTCACGCCAATCGAAATCTGATCTTGGGTATTCCAGCACCCGAAAAATGTTCAATGGAATGCCTAATCATGGTAATTTCATAGATTTGCTCATCCTTACGTAACGCCTTAGATGGTTAGGATATGCATCTCAGCCTAAGGGGTCAGATATTTAGGGGGCATTTTGGCTTTAGTAGGTTGGTTCTTCATGCCTTCTAGGTAGTGTACCGTTAACGGGAGTTAGGTTTGGTGATTGCTTAGGTTGATTCCATTTATCAAGGGATTGGACTTGGTTGCAGATGAATCTACTATCTAGGGATCGCTCATTGTTTGAGATATATTAGGTGCTTAGGTAGATTGTAATGGATCTCTGGTCGATTACCCTTTGTCCTTAGGAACTGCTTTACACTTGATTTCCTCTTTACCTTCTCTGCTTTTTCTCTGTTTTTACCTTTTATCCTTTTTAGCTTCTTATGAATTTTTGTTTCTGTTTATGCTTTTTAGTTCCTTGCATCCTCTTTTAACTTGGGACTTGTTAGAAAACCCCCATTTCATATTTGCTTGACTTAGAAGCATCCATTGCATCTAGTCTGCTAATATCACACCCATTTGGATTGATAACCTTACATATTACAATGACAATGATAGTGGTGTAAGGGATTGATATAGAAAACACACATAAAATATCTACTATCATTTTGGCGATGTTTCCAATTGGGTGTTGTTTACTACATTTTGGATTTTGGATCTTTTGAGATCAAGCTTCTTTTACTACCATACTAAATTTGTTTACCTTTGTTTGCTTTCTTTTTAGGTACCTGCTTAGCAGTGTATGAACCTGAGAAGCAGAGGACCAACAGACTTGATTCCTCTCATTGAAGATATAAGAGATCTTGAATGGGAATACTCTCGGGCAAGACGTGAACAAGAGCGTGCGGAACACTTAAGACGGTTGGACTTACAAATGGCAGACAACGCTGAATGAGATAACCAACACACTATAGATGCTGGTGACAACCCCAATACTCACACCATTAGACATGGAATCAATCCACATGCAGTTCAAAATAACAATTTTGAGATTAAGCACAGTTTGATCACAATGGTGCAGGGAAACAAGTTCCACACTCTACCTATGGAGGATCCACACGATCATCTCGACGAGTTTCATCGCTTCTGCAGCCTCACGAAGATAAATGTTGTGAGTGAGGATGCTTTAAAACTATGCCTCTTCCCTTTCTCTTTGGGGGAGAAGACACATCAATGGGAAAATTCGCTTTCCATGAACTCCATCACCATCTGGGATGCCTGCAAGAAAGCATTCTTTGCAAAGTTATTCTCTACTTCTAGAACAACCAGATTGAAGAATGATATATCGGGTTTCGCGCAAAGGAATGTTGAAACCTTCTCTGAAGCATGGGAGCATTTCAAGAACTATACAATGCAATGCCCCCATCACGGATTTAGCAAAGCGTCACTTCTCAGCACCCTCTATCGAGGTGTTTTACCCAAGATTAGGATGTTGCTTGATACAGCAAGCAACGAGAACTTCCTCAACAAAAGTGTGGATGAAGGATGGGAGTTAGTAGAAAACCTTGCCTAATCTGATGGGATTTAGAGTGAAGACTATGACCGAATACCTCGAGGTGGTTCTGCTTCTGATGATAGCACGAAGAAGGAGATCAAGGCACTGAATGAGAAGTTGGACATGCTACTCGTAGGTCAACAACATCAAGTCTACTTCATCACTGATGAAGAACAACTTCAGATTTAAGCTGGGGGGTTAACCAGCAAGAGGAAATGTGCTATGTGCAGAACCAAGGTGTCTACAACAAAGGGTACTTCAACTACTCCAACAACCCTGGTCTTTCTTACATAAGCAACAACGTTGCTAACCCACAAGACCAAGTGTACTCGACACTACCTCGGAAGGATCTTCAACCCTTCATCGACTATGCTCACAAACGTGGTTTCCTTCCCAATCCCCAATAACGGGGTATTTCTCACCAACAACAGGTCGTTGTTCCTCCTACCATACTCCCTACTGCTACATCTTCATCCATTGAAGCAATATTACAGCAACTTCTATACGGTCATGCCACTAGTGTTATGGAGACATCAAAAATGTTCGGTGAACTTCACAATCGGTTGGCCTCTTCTTTCAATGACATCTATGCAAAGATTGAAGCACTTACCTCTAGAGTTGCTTCCCTCGAAAGCAAGACTGCCTCCACCTCTACTTCTTCATCTGAAAAACTGCAAGGTAAGTCTATTCCAAACTACCATGATGTTGCTCATGTAAACGCAATCACCCTACAAAGTGGGAAGGAGTTACCACCACGACATAATGTTCTTCTCACTGAGGACAGTGTTAATCTAGTTGGGGGAATTGTGTTTAAACGGAGCTGAAGAAGAAGAACCTGCAATTATTGATTCTCAGAAGCCATTGCAACCACCATCAGTTGTGATCACCAAACCACCTCCTGCTAAGAAACCATATGTAACGCAAAAGAAGGATACACCCTTCATACCATCACCATACATTCCAAGGTTGCCTTTTCCTTCTAGATTCAAGAAAGAAATCATAGCAAAGTACAAAAGTTTTTTTGAGAAATATATAAAGGACACTGAAATCAAAGTGTCTCTTCTTGATGAAATCACTTTGATGCCTCCATACAAGAAGTTCCTGAAGGATGCTATCACCAAGAGAGGAAAATAGATTCAGGGAATGGTGGTTCTAAGTGAAGAATGTAGTGCAATCATCACAAGGACCTCAATCCCAAAGAAGATAGCAGATCCAGGATCATTTACCTTACCCTGTTCGCTAGGTCCCTTGTCCTTCGACAAATGCTTATGTTACATAGGAGCTTCAATAAGTCTTATGCCTCTATCAGTTGCAAGGAAGTTAGGTTTCAGCATTTTTAAACCTTGCAATATATCTCTGGTGCTTGCAGACCGATTAATGCAAATTTTACATGGAATCCTTGAAGATCTACCTGTAAAGGTTGGAGTGGCTGAAATCCCAATTGACTTCATGGTTTTAGACATGAGTGAGAAACCCATAGATCCTCTGATTTTGGGCAGACCATTCTTGGCTACTGCTGGATCTGTTATTGATGTTCAGAAAGGAAAACTTCAGCTCAATATGGGTAAGGAGCTGAAGATGACCTTCGACATTCAAGAAGTGATGAAGAAACCTGCTGTTGAAGGAGATATTTTCTACATGGAAGAGATAGATCAACTTGCTGATGAATTCTTGGAAGAGATTAATCAGGAAGATCACCTCCAAATCGCATTGACCAGGAATGGGGATAAAGGATATATACATGGTGAAAGTCTAGGGTACGAGATAATATTGGATTCACATGTACCACTGGAGCCCGAAGAACCATTCAAAGATATCTGAGGTTCAGAAAGACAAGTCTTCTCAGCTACTGAAGAGATTGCAGTCGAGGAGAAACCAAGTCAAAAACCTTCCCAAGCACAAATGGACTCTGCGATATCTGAGGACTGGTCTGAACTCAAGGAACCATTTGTGGAATTGAAACCACTTCCCAAGGGACTAAGGTACACTTTTCTTGGACCGAACTCAACATACCTTGTCATAGTAAATGATGAACTTAGTGATGATGAACTAAATTTGTTGTTGAATGAATTGAGGAAGTTTAAGAGAGCTATAGGGTATTCATTTGATGAAATTAAAGGAATATCACCTAGTCTATGCACTCATAGAATCAATCTTGAAAATGAATCATACTCTACCATTAAACCCCAAAGAAGACAAAACCTTAATTTAAAAGAAGTGGTAAAAAAGAAAATCCTTAAACTATTGGATGCTGGTGTTATCTACCATATCTCAGATAGTACGTGGATATAACCCGTTCATTATGTCCCAAAAAATGGAGGAATTACTGTGGTTAAAAACGATAAAGATGAACTAATACCAACCCGAAAAATCATTGGACATAAGATGTGCATTGACTACATGAAGTTGAATGCAACATCTAGAAAAGATCATTTCCCATTATCCTTCATTGACCAAATGTTAGAACGCCTAGCCAACCATCACTATTACTTTTTCCTTGATGGTTATAGTGGATTTTTCCAAAACCCTATTCACCCTCAAGATCAGGAAAAAACCACATTCACATGCCCTTATGGTACTTATGCATATAAAAGGATGCTGTTTGGCCTTTGCAATTCACCTGCCACCTTTCAGAGGTGTATGACTTCAATCTTCTCAGATTTAATCGAGGAGATAGTTGAGGTGTTCATGGATGATTTCTCCGTGTATGGCTCTTCTTTCTCCTCCTGTTTGTTAAATTTGTGCAGGGTTCTCACTAGATGCGAAGAGACAAACCTAGTTCTAAACTGGGAAAAGTGACATTTCATGGTGAGGAAAGGAATAGTATTGGGGGCATAAGATCTCAGAGAAAGGTATAGAGGTGGACGAGGCTAAGATAGATGTGATGATGCAGCTGCAACCACCAAAGATAGTGAAGGATATTAGAAGTTTTTTGGGTCAAACGGGTTTCTACAGAAGGTTTATCAAAGATTTTTTTAAAGATAGCTAGACCTTTGACAAGGCTTTTGTGTAAGGAAGCTGAGTTTAACTTCGACTCAGAATGTTTGGAAGCCTTCCACCACATAAAGGAAGCCCTGATATCTGCACCAATAGTTTCAAGCTCCCAACTGGGACTACCCATTCGAAATCATGTGCGACGCCTCAAACTATGCAGTTGGAGCTGTCTTGGGGTAGAAGATAGAAAAAAGGTGCACGTCATCTACTATATTAGTAGAACCATGGATGATGCTCAAGCGAAATATGCAACAACATAGAAGGATTTTCTAGCGGTAGTCTTCGCGTTTGAAAAATTCAGAAGCTACTTGGTTGGTTCAAAGGTGATAGTTTATATTGATCATGTTGCACTGAGGCATATCTATACGAAGAAGGACACTAAGCCGAGACTGTTGAGATGGATTCTCTTATTTCAATAGTTTGACATGGAGATAGTAGATAACAAAGGTATTGAAAATGGAGTAGGTATTGGGATAATTGATGACTCTGTATTTACATGGTTTTTTAAAGTCATTTAGAATCAATGTTGAGGTCTTTAGGTGTGCATATATCACATTTATAGTTGTTTTTAGCAATTTTGTGATTTTTAGGGATTTTTGCACTAGTATTCGCATATGCACGCATTTTGGAGATTTTTCAGGATTTTCAGGACGATTTTTGAAGAATCAGAAAAAGGAACGGAAATTGCATGGATCGGGACCAAATCAAGCCAAGACAAAGGTGATCAAAGCCATATCAATCCACCAAGTCCAGATCGACCACGAAGCAACACTTTGGATCGATCCAGCATAAGGCCCAGATCGATCCCACTCAAGCGTCCTAAGGCCCGGATCGATCTAGTCTCTCGGCCTTGGCTCGATCACAGATCGATTCCATTCTTGGCCTTGGCTCGATCATGGATCGATCCCACTCAAGGCTCCGCTCGATCCAGTCCCTCGGCCCAAGCACACCTCAGCTCGATCTAGTTCTTCGGCCCAAGCACACCTCATCTAGATCCACTACAACATTCAGATCAATCCACTCCAACATTTGGATTGATCCACTTCAACGTCCAGCCCAAGCCAACTTCACCTTCGGATCGATCACGAATTTTTCTCAGCTCAAGCCAAACACGCTCCGACCCGACCAACTCGAATTCGAGATGAACCTGACCCAAGACCCAAGCCAATGATTAGTTATTTTCTTTTGTGCATTTTAGGGCTTTTCTCTAAACATTATATAAGCCCTAAAACGCCTCCTTGTTACCAAGTCCTTTTTTGTTTCCTTTTTAGGTTTTTGTCTTAAGTTTCTTTCTCCTTTGTTGTTCTTGGTGTGAAAACCCAGAATCCTTTAAGTTTTATGCTAATCAACTGTTTTCTTTTACTTCCCTGCTTAGTTTTAGGTTGTTGTCTATCTGGTGCATGTTGATCTTCTGTTTTTCATCTTAATCTTCTGTTTTAGCTTTGATCATTTCCTGGGTTTGTTACTGTTTCATTGCTATTCTTATTTTTGGGTTTGAGTTCTTGCTGTTCTTGCGGTTCTTCATAAGTTTAACCTTTGAACATCATGTTTAGCTTTGAAGTTGTGATTTCTGTTTTTCCTGCTTTCATACCCATGAGTAGTCAGTGNAGTGGTGTCCTTAAGTTCCTGAGGATGGGGTAGACTAGGGTTGATGTCCTGATCTTACCTTAGCACCTAAGCGTGTTTTCATATAGATCCCTTCTGTTTCATTGTGCTTAATGATGGTTTCTTTCACGCCAATCGAAATCTGATCTTGGGCATTCCATTGCCCGGAAAATGTTCAATGGAATGCCTGATCATGGTGATTTCAGAGATTTTTTCATCCTTACATAACGCCGTAGATGCTTAGGATATGCATCTCAGCCTAAGGGGTTAGATGTTTAGGGGGATTTTTGGCTTTAGTAGGTTGGTTCTTCATGCCTTCTAGGTAGTGAATCGTTAACGAGAGTTAGGTCTGGTGATTGCTTAGGTTGATTCCATTTATCAAGGGATTGGACTTGGTTGCGTATGAATCTACTTTCTAGGGATAGCTCATTGTTTGAGATATGTTAGGTGCTTAGGTAGATTGGGATGGATCTCTGGTCGATTACCTTTTGTCCTCAGGAAGTGCTTTACACTTGATTTCATCTTTACCTTCTTTGTTTTTTCTCTGTTTTTACCTTTTACCCTTTTTAGCTTCTTATGCATTTTTGTTTTTGTTTATGCTTTTTAGTTCCTTGCATCCTCTTTTAACTTAGGGCTTGTTAGAAAACCCCCATTTTCATATTTTTTGACTTAGAAGCATCCATTGCATCTAGTCTGCTAGTATCACACCCATTTGGATTGAGAACCTTACATACTACAATGACAATGGTAGTGGTGTAAGTGATTGATATAGAAAACACACATAAAATATCTACTATCAATGATCCAAGAGACTGTTTTTGTTGCATGATTAAGAAAGGAATTAGTGCCACGAGATTAGATTAGTCTATTTAAGGGAATCTTAAACCAAGGATTAGCATTGATTGATTGTTAATCATATCTCTTGATATTAAGAACCATGATCCAATGCTTTTACTTGTTAAGGTGATCTCGGTATTCAAAATAATCGGAACCGTTTATACGATTACTTTGGGACTTATGCGAGTTTTACAATTTATACAGCATAATTCCAACGGAAACACAGAATGATACGAAACGAGAGATGAGAGATTCGTGACGGAGTCAGCTCGCCAGTTGGTGAGCTAAAAGCGTTGTTCAGCGTATGTATATTTGCTTGTCCGTAAATGTATATGCTGGGGTCTTTTGCATTCCTCGGACATCGATACCGAGTATGTTTGTCTTGATTCCGATACTGGACGTAACCGGATTTTCTTGACTCGTTAAAACCTTGGCGATGAGAAAAACTGGTGGGAAAAAACATTCTCGACTAAGGACAAAAGAGTGCAGAGACAATCTCTTAGCGATTCTATGATTGTTGCTCGATTCTTCCGAAACATATTCTCTATGGTCTTTTGGAAATATTGTGGACTTAGTTTGTTTGTTCCTTTGATCGGGATTGATTCGGTTTGATGCTTGGGTCGATGGTTTTGAGACATCAATTTCGTCGTGACCGTTTTTGACCCCAACAATCACCACCTGAGATCGCTTAGTTTTTTGGTTTTCATTCGGTTTTTGTAGTCCGGTTTAGTAGATTGGGTATTGAATTATTTGATTTATGTGTTTTTTATTGAACAAACTAGTTTCAGGATTCACACATGTATTTCATAGAAAAAAAACCGATTAGTGTTTGTATACCTCTAATGATTACTTTTTCAGTCATTTAGTTTTTAATCTTGCTAAACGGTGTCTAAACTATCTAATACTTAAAATTTTGTTCATGTACTCACTAAAATTAACTTTAGGCTACTCGTACCGACAGCTGTGAAGTTATTAGGTAATTTTTCTTCTTCTAATATTGATGTGTAAAGATACGAGGCTGAGTCAGACTTGTTGATTTTAGTCAAATGCTAAAGTGAATAAAACGAGCTCGTTTTATAAATAATAATAAAAGTTAAAAGGTATAAAAAATCTCTAAATTTAGTGTTCTTCTTCTCGATCCCTTTTCCTAATACGATTGAGACACAAGCGATCAATCAGAGAAACATAATCAAACTTACATGATTAACTAAAACTATTTCAGCATAATCGAAATTCGAACATAACTAAACACAAAAGTTCACAAACATCTAATAAAAATCACACCCCAAAAGGAGATTCACAAATTCGAACTTTTCTTTAGCACAATTAAAAACTCAAAGATTTTCAGAAAATTGGGATGAAACTGGCCGCTTTTTATTATGAATCTAACAATTCATTTTGGAATAAGAAAAAATGCATAATAAGAAATTAGAAGTCAAACGATTCAGGAGAACACAAAAAATGGAAAACTCTAAGTATGAAACAAAATTTACGTAAGAAAAAGAAAATGATCGAAATTTGAGAAAAAAACGAAGACGGATCTCAGAGAGCTTCTTCTTTTTTTTGTTTTGTGTTCTCTACTCGATGATACTCGATTACAATTACAATTTTGATGCCAAAACTCTTTTAGTTTCATTCTCAAAACACCTCCCCAATATTTACCGAATCTACCGAAAGTCAAATTTGTACAAACCAAAACTCTCTTTCTGCACATACCAGAATGGAAATAGTGATTGTGATTGCAGTGACTTATATAAGGAATTTTTTGGTGGAGAAGAAGGAGTGTATTTAGCCTCATCACCGAAATGGGTATTGGTGAAAGTATGAAAGGATTGGGTGAGGGCGAGAGGAAGCTGTAAAACATCAATAATCTGAAAATTAGGATAAGAAATTGAAGACACAGGGGAAAGATGAAGATTGACGAAGAAAAAAAATGAAGAAAGGAAGAGAGAACAGCGAAGAAGATGATTTAGGGTTTTTTAATTGAGAATTTAGGCTATAAGGTTATATTTTATTTTATTTTATTTTATTTTAATATGGTTTTATTAATATGACGATAATACAGACTTGACACGTCAGCATATTTACCGCTTACATGATAACATGTGGGTAAGAAGCACTAAAATGTTAATTTTTTAAAATAGAAGAACAAGCTGATTAGTGCATGTACACCTTCGATATGAAAAATCTGAAAAAGTGACCATTAAAGATGTACATGCACTAATCAGCTTTTTCCTTTGTATTTCATCATACACCTTTCAAGCAACAATTTGCAAACACCTAGGATTTGAGTAGCTACTTCTAATTCTAGCATAAATTCATCACTATAAAGATCTAAGCATCATTATTTAACCTTTAGATCACCAGTTTACAATACCCAAAAACCCATAAATGAACTACTAAATCAATGAAAAGAGAAAGTTATGATTGAAATCATGATAAACAATATATAAAATGAGATTGACTAAAAAAATATACAAGGAAATTGAAGATTCAACTCAGAAAGGTCTTATAAACCCTTAAATAATGTTTAAAACCTTAGAAATTCGTAACTGGGTCTAAAAAGATGACAAAAAATGCTTAAAACGCTTTAGGATGAGAGCTGGTTTGACCCAAGCCAACCAAGTAACCCAAAAATAATTCACCCAGGTGGGTCTCAACAACTGTCGAGTTGTGTGGCTAGGATACCAAGACATCCAATCCAAAATTGTCATGGGCTTTAAGAAGGGCTCGACAGTCGCCGAGCTTGCTGGCCATGATTCATGAATTGATAGAGGGTCATCGATCCTCTTTGATAAGTGATTGACGACTTTATTTTCAATGCGCTTCTTGTCTTTAGTCTCAATTGAGCACCAAGCTTTTGTCCTCAGTGAACACCTAGTTTGTGTCCTCGCAACCCTTAAGAACTCTGCAACTATTTGACAAACAAACATAAAACAAGTTCCCATAGACCAAAAATCGTCTATGAAGACTTCCATAATTTCCTCAATCAAATATGAAAAGATAGACATCATACAACGTTAAAAAATGGCGAGAGCTTTAGACAAGACAAATAAAATCCTTCGATATGCAAATGAACCATAAGAACAAGTGAAGACAGTTTTCTGTTGGTATTGTTGGTATATTGAGATTTAATAGAGACCCAAATACCCATCGAAGAAGGAAAAAGGAATGATTTGCCAAATGTTTAAGAATTTAATCGACGAAGCGTGAAGGAAAGTGATATTTCCTAGAGACTAAATTAGTTTCCCATAATCATCGCACATTTTAAGTCCTATAATAGTTATTCTAGGAATTAGCTTGCCTTTATCATTTTTTATCATCATTATTCTTCCCTTTTTAGTTAGGCATGCATCAGGGATATCCAGATAACATGGTTAATAGGATATATAATCTTTTAGGCAAGTAGCTTTAGGATATCCTTTTTTCACAACCTCCTTTAGGTTGAGGTTCAATCATTTTTTATATTCAATGGACAATTTTGTTTCGTCTTCAATGTGAATCCTATGCATGCATAATGACCGGAGATATGCTTTTGCTGTCGTCTAGGGAATATCATAGACTTTTCCTATAATCTTAAGTTACTTAAGAAACATAGAGGTTTCTCTTTCTTCATCGGTTAGCTCAACATTTATAATCATGGAATATGAAGAATTTGGACAAAAAAAATTTACCTTGGCCCTTCAAGGAATGGCTTGATATCCACATTGGCGCGTTCAACTCACTCCATGTATCCTCAACCTCTTTTGTAGACTCCTCTATGCTCAAAACCTCTTATAAATCATCATGTAGAGGCTTGAACCAAAATTCATCTTTAACATCCTCATTTACAATTGTGCACTCATGTTTTTCTATTGATATATCAACTTGTATATGCTCCTTAATGTGAAGTTCCTCAAGGTATTTATTAACCATTGTTTCAAGAGTTTTAATGTAAAAGACCTTCCTTTCAATCGCTATGATATGATCGTGATCATCTCTAATGACGAAGAGTCGGAATCCGAGCCAGAAAGAAGGATCATCCGGTCCAAAGCAAATGAGCTAGCCAAGAAGATCCATACATTAATCCATTGACATTCATAAGCTTCCATGGATGTGTCTAACATGTTCATATATAGCCAGACATAATAACTAGGTAACTATTACTGAGTAGTTAAGTGATGTGATTCATGTACTCTTTTGTCCTTAGTCGAGAAGATTTTGTCCCACTGAGTTTTCCTATTACTAAGGTTTTAACGAGGCAAGTCATATCACTATGCCTAAGCTACTTAGTATGGTTACTTTGGCTAAAGTGTCTTAGAGACTTCTACGGTTTTAAACCAAATAAATGTTACGTTGTTTTCTTTCTTTTATCAGACTTCTAGTTGTTTTTTTAAACGCCTTGTTGTTTAATTTTGGGCTTTTTCATGTGCTTTAAATCTCTTGTGCCACCTATTTAAGATAAAACCTTAGCTTTCTTTTGATTTCAGTGAATGATAATCTAAGAACTTCGTTGTGTGCAAATTATTCACTCTTTGATTTTAGAAATCTGATTTTCTTTCAAGTTTCATATTATAAGAAATTCTTCTACCCATTTTCTCAAGGAAATCCGAACTTGGTCAAGTCGAAATCCATAATCGCATCATTCGCAATGTCCACATCGTCGCCTTCGCGCTTCGTCCATAGTCCCTCGTCCATCGTCCACCATCCATCGTCTATCGCTGCATCATCCATTGTCCATTGCTACCTCGTCCGCTCTATCGCCTTGTCCGCATCGCCTCATTTCTAAGCCACAGAGCTGAGTCGCTTCCCCAGCTTGATAGTCTCACCCTTGCACCTGAGCCGCTGATTACGTCCCGAAAGCTGTCTTGAGCCACCCGACAGCTTCAACTAACGAGCCTTTCTCAGAGTTAGTGATCCAGGATCTTAACAGGTGGTATCAGAGCCAACTTTGAACCAAAGACTGAGCAATTCTCAAACCCTAACTCCTTGTCTTGTTTAATTTTGAGAACTGTCGCATAAACCCTAGAATTTTGCGTCGAACCCTATGATCAAAACCGAATTATCACCCTTGCTTAGATTATCTGTTTAGGTTGTTAATTTGGACCATAAGTGTAGTTTTATTAGTTTTAAGATCACCTAGTGAATTGAGAACTTCCATCAGAATTCAAATCTTTCATACGCATGTTTTTGGTTTTTAATTTTTAGAACAAATTACTTTGAAGAGCTTTTGGTATTTCAGGTACCATAGAGCTCTCAGCCGAGGCAATGAAAGCCTTAAACCGAATGATGGCTCAACAAATCAAGGAATCCATCCAAGCTACCGCAACCCAACTCATGCAACAAATCGATCAAATCAATGAGAAGGTTGAGACAAGATGAGGGATATTCTGAAAGATCATAGCACAACAGAAGAAGAGTCTTCCCATACTCCGACTCCTTCTGAAGCTATGTAGATAGCTAAGGGTAAAGGGAACATTGGAGGATCTTCTAGAAGGCCTAAAAGATATCTGACACCTCCTGGAGCCAAACCCAAGGTGAAATCTAACCTAAACCAGGTTAGAGGCCTAAAGACTATCTTTCATCAAAGAAGAAACCCAATTGGTTCAGATAGAGAGGATCCCAAAGCTGAAAGGCATCAAGAACCCTAACACTGTATAAAAAAATCACATTGTTGGGCACCTTATCTTTGAAGACGCTGACAATGATTACTACGAGGATAGAGAAGCTTTTGATTATAGTCGAGGAAGCACGATCCGAGCTGGAGGCCGAGAACATGGAGATCCAGTCTATCAACAGCTTAAGCACATTAAGATCAGGTTCCCATCCTTTCATGGAACAAACGATCCCGAGGCTTACCTTGACTAGGAAAGGAAGATGGAGTCTAACTTCTTGTGCCAAGGCACTTACGAAGTAAAAAAATTCAAGATCGTTGTTTAATTTATTGACTATGCTCAACTTTGGTGGGAACAACTAGGCCTCACCAGGGATCGCCTACATGAGCCACCAATATCATCCTAGAACCAACTCCTGGTCCAGATGAGAAAGAAGTTTATTCCAGCCTATTACCAAATAGAAATCCTCAGTATACTAAGGAGATTATCTCAAGGCACTAAGTTTGTCCAAGACTACTATCAGGAACTGAAAACTCGATTGATCCGAGCTGATCTAAGAGAAGGAGAAGATATGTTGATGTCGAGGTTCTGTGGAGGACTCAATCGAGAGATCCAAGACAAGCTAGAACTTCAAATCTATAAAGATATTGATGAGATGGTGCACAAGGCCAAATTGATTGAAGCTCCAAACAAAAGGCGATACACTAAGCCTAGTTTTGTGCCGAATGCATCTAAAACAATAGACTTCTACAACAACAAGCCGACTTACTCTAAAGACTCAAAGCCAACAACAACTATGACTACGGAAGAAGTAAGACCCAAGCTTAAACCAAGGAGTGGAACATCATTGAGCAATAGTCGATGCTTTAGATGCCAAGTAATGGGTCATTACTCCTAAGACTGCCCAAACAAAAAGGTATTCCTATTACATGATGATGGAGAGATTGTACCTCAAGAAGGATCCAAATGCGAGTATGATCAAGAGGAAGAAGAAGAAACGGCTGTTGTGGGAGAGATGCTAGTGAAAAGAAGAACACTAAATGTTCATAACCAACCAAAAGAAACATGTCAAAAGGGAGAGTCTCTTTCATACCCGATGCTTCATCAAAGGAAAGGTATGTAGTCTCATCATCGATGGTGGCATTTGCACCAATGCTGCAAGTGAATTCATGGTTCAGAAACTCAATCTTAAAACCATTCCACATCTGAGACCTTATAAGCTTCAATGACTCAACGATGGAGGAGCTTTGACCGTAACTCATCACGTCAAGATCACGCTTACCATCAGCAAATACGAAGATGAAGTATTATGTGATGTTTTTCCCATGGGATCAAGCCATGTTATTTTAGGGAGACCGTGGCAATCTGACCGAAAAGTGATGCATGACGGATACACCAACAAGAACTCATTTGAGCATAATGGCCGCAAGATTACTCTTTGTCACTCACGCCTAATGAGATATATCAAGATCATATTCAAATGCAGCTTAAAGAGAAGGAGAAAATTTCCAACAACCTATACATAAACCACAATGAATTCTCTAAACTCTTTGATCATAAGATGACTACATTTATGTTTGTATACAAGGAATCCCTTGTAAGTACTAATTTGTCACAAGAACTTCCTAGTGCTATAGCTGAGATATTGCAGGAATACATGGACATTTTTCCAGAAAAAATCCCGCCATACTTACCACCAATATGTGGGATAGAGCACCAAATCGATTTGGTACCAAGTTTTGTGCTACCTAACAGACTAGCGTACCGAACCAACCCTGTATAGACCAAGGCGGTGCAGAAACAAGAGGAAGTGTTAATGAGCAAAGGCTATATCCACGAGAGCCTAAGCCTATATATTGTGCCAATATTACTAGTGCCAAAGAAAGATTTCTCTTGGAGGATGTGCGTAGACTGCAGAGCTATCAACAACATCACCCTTAAGTACAGGAACCCAAACCCGAGGCTAGACGACATGCTAGAAGAATTGTGTGGATCAACCATCTTCACCAAAATTGATCTCAAGAGTGGGTATCATCAGATCCGAATGAAGGAAGGAGATGAATGGAAGACTACCTTCAAGACCAAGCAAGGGCTTTACGAATGGCTAGTCATGCCCTTCGGCCAAACCAATGCCCCAACTACATTCACGCGATTGATGAACCACATTATCAGGGCTTTCATCAGAGTATNATTATAGGATCATTTAGATGTGAATATGTTGCATTTATAGAACTTTTCTAGTAAATTTTCATTTTCAGGAAATTCTGCATTAGCACTTGCATTTGCATGCATTTTGGGGATTTTTCAGGAATTTTCAGGAGTTTTCGGAACATTAAGGCAAACTTGGGAAAAGCTAAGGAAAATGCAATAAGTCATGCACATCGAGCCGCGGCAATGTGCACATCGAGCCAAGGCCATCTTTACGTCGAGCC